>PVLA01002574.1:0-261015 GCA_004027455.1 Hydrochoerus hydrochaeris | reverse complement strand
CTCTTGTCATCTTCTAGCCTTTGTATCGTTGCTTCCTGGTTCCTTGTTATTTTTAAGAGATCCTTCCTTTCACGATCATACTTTGCAAATCTATCTTCAAGTTTTGAAAGTTTGTCTTTAGTTTCTGTTAAAAGGTTTTGCCAGGTTTCAATGGAGTTTTTAATTTCCTGATATTCTCTTTGGATCTGTTTCATATATTTTAGATTTTGTTTATATTCTTCATCAAAGGCTTCTCTCCTTTCTCTGGGTTCCTCTATTCTTTCATTTGTGCCTACTTGAGGATTACCCAGGACTTCTTTTATTAATCTTCTTATATCTTGCTTCACCTGAGTTAGAATTTCAGATTTAAATTCAATGATGAGGTCAAGGATGTATTTCTTTATTTCTAATGAGGCTGTCTGTGACATTACAGGTTTGCTGCTCTCAACCTCCTCTGCATTTACCTCTGTTGGATTCACTTTCCTTGGGTTCCACAGTTGGGGACCTTTTGCTCTTTCTCTGTCTTGTCATGTTTTCAGCCCCCTTCAGACAGGTGGGTGGGGAGGTCTCTGGGCCTTTTGTATTGCTTACAGTTTTTCTGTAGTGCACTTGCTAGGGAAATATCACCCCCCAGTCCGCTGCGGATCTGCGAGTTTCACGCTGAGAGCCAGCCCCTCCCCCTATGCCAGTCAACTAGTTTAAGCTTCAACAAGTTTGTGTGTTCCCTGGGGATGCCCCTGGCCCAGAAAAGCCTTGTCCCTGGCTATTGGGTTTCAACCAGGGGGCGTGGTCCTGCCCAAGCAGATCCCACCAATCTGCTTTGGACTAGGAGTCATCAGCAGACGCTGCCTCGGGTTTTGGTTCAATCTGGCCCTGCCCAACTCCATAATGTCACTGCCCAACTCCAAAATGTCACCCAGCCAGTCCTCCAGGTTTGCAGAATCCAGTTCCCATCACTCACCAAAGTTCGTGCAGCTCGACTGGCTGTTTCCACTCCGTCTCAGCACCTCCTCTAGCAAAGGTTCTGGAGCTCACCAACCCCCTCTCTCAGCAGGGCCACAATCTCAGCTCGACTGTGAGTCACCTGACTTTGTGTCGTGCCAGTACAGCGATTAGGGCTTGCCCAACTCCAGCCCTCTGTCCATGCTTCTTTTTCTTCTTTCTTTTTTCTTTTTCTTTTTCCTCAGTTTCTTCCTGGGTCATGAGAATTCCTCTCTTTTTGTCTGGCTTTCTCCATGTTGCCAGATTCCAGCGTCTGAGTTGTTTGTTTGTTTGTTTTTTTCCCTCAGAGAGTCTCTCTTATCATGCCACCACTCAGTCAGCCATCTTGCAATCTCCAACTAATGTTTCTTTTTATCGTTTTTCTTCCATAAGAAATGGAATTTTAACTAAGACTACTCTATAATGAAACTTTGTTTCTGGCTTCATGAGACTAAATTCAGATTAAGTGCTGAGGAATATTACTCCACCTGTGCTTTCAAACCTAATATAGTCTACATTTGGTCGCCTTTTATCAAATTTTACTAGTCAATTCATGTTGTCTGGGTTTTTATAAGAAAAGAAGCATTAGTTATGAATATAGACATATACAAAGGGAGATTTATTAGGAGAATTGGCTCTCATGTGGTTATGGAGGCTGAGAAGTTTCATGTTTCAGAAGTGTCAGAAAGCTGTAGAATCAGGAAAGCCAGTGATATAATTCTGAGTCCCAAAACTTGAAAACCTGGTGTAACTCAGAGTCAATAACCAAAGAAATGAGGAGGAGAGAACTGGAGTCTTTTCTAGAGATTAAAGATTTGTGAATCTAGAGATTCGATGCTTGAAGTCAAATGAAGATGTCATTTCTCAAGAAGATAGAAAAGGGTTTTTCTGGTATTGGGTGATATGTACCCACACTGGCAAGAATAATCAGCATTCTTATTCCCATTACTAAAACACTAGTCTCTCCCTGAAATATCCCCCCAAAAAACACTGATGTGGCTGGGCATCTCCTAGCCCAGTTAAACTGGCACATAAAATTTATCAGTAAAGCCAGTAAAGTCTGAGATATTTGGGGCAATATTTTTAATAAGTTCTATGAAATTTTAATTTTTCAGTCTTGTGAATTTTTATTCCTCTGACAGGACTTGTCTTGCTCTTCAAAACCTATGTTGGTTGTGATTATCCAGTGTCTTCTTGGTAGCACACTAAGAGTGAAATAATACTGAAAAATTCCACCTTTAGAATTATCTCCTATTGAAAGCTTATGCATAACCCAAATTAGGATTTATTTCTTATGCATTCTTTCTTAATAAATATATAACATAAGCAAATGTTTAAAAAGATATTCATGTTGACACCATAATGAAAATCTTTTCACAAATTACAAATGTAATTTGATACTTTACATGTAAATTTATACCTATTAAAGAATATATTATTATATAATGAATTCCTTATACTTGACTGAAACTTCATGCTGTTTCTAAAATTATAAGTAGAAAGTATATGTCTATCTTTAGTACCTTCTTATTTGTTATATCAATATAAATTGAGAGTGATACATTAACAAATTAAAAATTAAATGAATTTTAGTCTTCTTTTGATCATTCTTGGTTTGAAGATAATACTATCTGCAAACAAAATAGCTACCCAATCTTTTTTCAGGTTCCTGTCACATAGTGTATTGATTTTCATCCTTTGATTTTCAGTCTGAAAATTTCCTTTTGCATTAAATGTGTTTCTTGTATACAGAATATTGTTGGATTTTGTTTCTTGATCCACTCTGCAAGTTTTTTTTCAAAAAAATTAAGAAATCATCAATAGTTGATATATTACATACTGTTATCTTAGAAGTAGTTGCTCAAGTTACAAAGTCAAAACATAGAAAATGAACAGACAATGACAGCACAAACTATTCTGTTTGATGAGCTATCAAAAACTTAGTAGTATGGTTGTCTATCTTGCACACTGAAACATACATACAGTTATATGTGTATACCTACAAGTTGTTCTTTCCTTTTGAGCACTATTCTTTGCCTTTTAAAATACAATATCTATTATACACTTTGTATCGTATTACTCTTTCAGTTTTTATTATTATTATTATTTATTTTTATATGAGATAGACAACAAGATATTTACAAATGTGAGTCTGATTTATTTCACTTATGAAGATAGTCTCAAGTTGCCTCCATTTACCTTTAAAAGCCTTAAGGTCATACTTTTTCTAACTGAGTAATACTCCATTGTATAAAAATACTATATCTTTTTCATCCAGTCTGCATTGATGGGCATTTTGGTTGTTTCCAAGATTTAGATATTACAAATTATGCTGCTATAAACATAGGTGAACTTATATCACTGTGACATGACCTTTTCAATTTTTCTGAGAAAGTACCCAGGAGGGGAATAGCTGGATTGAATGGAACTTCCAATCCTAGTTTTTTTAAGAATCTCCATACTGATTTCCACAGTGGCTGCACCACTCTGCACTCCCACCAACAGTGGAGCAGTGTTCCTTTTTCCCCACATCCCCACCAATATTTGTTATCAGTTGATTTCTTGAGGGCAGTCATTCTTTCTAGAGTGAGATGGAATCTCAACATTCATTTGCATTTCTCAAATGATTAGTGATGGTAAACATTTCTTCATGTATTTATTTGTCATTTGTATATCTTCATCTGAGAAATGCATATTCATCTCAGATGCCTGTTTTGGGAGTTTGGTCTTTCAATTTAGGCAGCTTGATGTTTTTTACCTCTTTGTATATTCTGGATATAAGTCCTTTGTCTGAGGGACTCCTGGCCAAAACCCTTTCTCATTTGGTGGGTTTTCTTTTCTCTTTGTTGGTGATTTCTCTAGAAATTAATACGATGCAAAAACTTTTTAATAAGATGAGATCCCAGTTGTTGATTCTTTGAAGTACTTCCTGTGAGATTTGTGTTTTGTTCATGAACTCTTTACCTACCCCTATGTCTCCAACATTTCTACCTACCTTGTCTTCCAGTAGAGTTAGTGCTTCTGCTTTAATATTTAGATCTTTGAATTTAGTTTAGTGCATGGTGATACACATGGGTCTAGTTTCAGTCTTCAGCATGTGGAAAGCCAATTTTTCCAACACCATTGATTAAAGAGGCTATCTTTCTTCCAATGAATGTGTTTAGCCCTTTTGTCAAACGTAAGGTGTCTGAGTGTTTTTGCATCTTCTAATCTGTTCCATTGATCCTCAGGTATATTTCTTTACCAGTACCATGCTGATTTTATCACTGTAGCTTTGTAGTATAATTTCAAGTCAGGACTTGAGATGCCTCTTGCCTTGCCTTTGTTACCTAGAATTGCCTTTGCTATTATAGGTTTATTCTATTTCCAAATGAATTTTAGGAATGTTTTCTCTAAATCTGTAAAGTGTGTTAGTGGTATTTTAATTGAGACTGCATTAAATTTGCATAAGTTTTGGGAGTATGACCATTTTTGCAATGTTGGTTCTTCCTAAACAAGAGCAAGGGATATCTTTCTATTTTCTAATATCCTCTTCAGTTTCCTTTTTTAGAATAGTGTAATTTTCAGCACATAGGTCTTTTACATGCTTGGATAAGTTGATTCCTAAATATTTCATTTTTTAGATGCTATTATGAAAGATGTTATTCCCATGTTTCTCTTAGTGAGTTTGTTGTTTGGGTCCAGAAATGCTATTGATTTTGAGTGTCAGCTTTGTTTCCCGCTACATTTCTGAGTTTGTTTATTAACTCTAGTAGTGTTTTGATGGAGTTTTTGGGGTCTTCTATGTAGAGCATCATGTCATCTGCAAATAATGATAATTTAACTTCTTCCTTTCCTATTCTTATTCCTTTATTTCACTCTGTTTTCTGATTGCTCTGGCTAATATTTCCAGGACTATATTGAATAAGAGTGGTAATAGTGATATATGTGTCTTGTTCCTGATTTTAGAATAAAGGCTTTAAGTTTTCCTCCATTTAGTATAATGTTGGGAATTCATTTGTCATAGATGGCCTTTATGAGATTCAAATAAATACAATCTTCCTAGTTTCTGTAGGTTTTTATCATGAACAAGTGTCAGACTTTATCAAAAGCTGTTTCTGCATCTATTGAGATGATCATATGATTTTTGTCTTTTGCTCTGTTCATGGGGTGTATTACATTTATTGATTTTCATATGTTAAACCATTCTTGAATTTCAGGGATAAATCCCACTTGGTCATGATGTATAATCTTCTTGCATCCTATTTGCCAGTATTTTTTTGAGAATCTTTGCATCAATGCTCATTAGTGAGATTGGCCTATAGTTCTCTTTTTTGGTTGGGTCTTTCTCTGGTGTTAGTATCAGAGTAATACTTACCTCCAGGAAAGAATTAGGGAGGATTGCTTCCCTCTCAATTTCATCAAAGAGTTTGAGAAGTATTGGCATTAAATCTTCTCTAAATTTCTTGTAGAATTTAGCTGTGAATCCATCAGGACCTAGACTTTTCTTTGTTGGTAAATTTTCAATTACATTGTCAGTTTCAGTAGCTGATATTAGGTTATTCAAAATTTTTAAATCTTCTGTATTGAGCTATTGTAGTTCATATGTTTCTAGAAATCTGTCTATTTCCTCTGTGTTTCCAAGGTATATGAGTAAAGATTTTCAAAGTAGGTATTCATGATCTCTTGAATTTCCATAGCACTCATAGTAATTCCTCTCTTTTCAGTCCTTACTGCATGAATTTGAGTTTTTTGTTTCTTTTTCTTGATAAGGGTATTTAGAGGTTTATCAATTTTGTTTATCTCTCAAAAAGCCAGCTGTTTGATTCATTAATTCTTTGTATTTTTTTTTAGTTTTGATTGCATTAATTTCTGTTCTGATCTTTATGATTTCTTCTCTTTTATGAACTTTGGGTTTTACTTGCTCTTCTTTTTCTAGAATCTGGACATGTAGCATTAGGTTGTGCTCATTCTGTTTTCTTGATGTGAAAGTTTATTGCTATATATTTCCCTCTTAGGATCACTTTAGTTGCATCCCCACAGGTTTTGATATGTTGTATCTGCATTTTCATTGAATTGTATGTATTGCTTAATTTCTTCTTTAATTTCACCTGTAACCCACTGATTGTTCAGGAGGTTATTGTTTAATTTCCATGTATTTATGCAGGTTTTGCAATTTCTTTTGCCATTAATTTCCAGTTTCAGTGCACTATGGTCCGATAATATGAATGGGATAATTTCAATCCCTTTACATTTACTTAAGAATGTTCTATGGGTTAATAAGTGGTATTTTTTGAAGAATGTTCCATGCACAGCTGAAAAGAATGTGTGTTCTGATGTTGTTGCACGGAACACTCTGTAAATGTCTATTATGTCCATTTGTTCACAGGCTTGATTCAGTTCTGCTATTTCTTTGCTGACTTTTTATCTAGTTTAGCTATCTCTTTGTGACAATGAGGTATTAAGTTTCCCTCTTTCAATTGTGTTATTGTTTGTTTGACTTTTCATATCATTAGTATTTTCTTTTATAGTGTGGTACTCCTATATGTGGTGCATATATGTTTATGATTGTTATCTCTTTTTTTAACTACTCTCCTGACTAGTATGTGGTGAATTTCTTTATCTCTTTTGATCATTTTTTATTTAAAGTTCACATTGTCTGCAAATAGAATAATTACCCCTGCTTTTTTCTGGGTTCCTGTAGCATGGAATATATTTTTTTCCATCCTCTGACTTTTAATCTATGAGTTTTGTTTTAAGTCAGATATGTTTCTTCTATAAAGCATATTGTTGGATTCTGTGTATTGATCCATTATGTCAACCTATTTCTTTTAATAGGTGAACAGAGGCCATTTACATTGATGGATATAACCACATATGTACTGGCTCAACTTTTTCATGTTATTTTCCTGCTGTTGGTTTTCTGCATTTCCCCCTTGTTTTATTGCTCATTATGTCTGGTGGTTTCTTTCTGTTGTTCTGGAAATTGTAGTCATTTTTATCTCCATTTATTATGTTCAGTACTCTCTCTAGGGTTGGTTTGGAGGACATGAATTTCTTCAGTTATTCTTTGTCATAGAATTATCTTATTTCTCTATTAAATTTCAAAGAAAGTTTTGCAAGGTACATCAATCTGGGGTGAAAGTTGTTTTTCTTTCAGTGCATGAAATATTTCAGTCCAAGCTCATATTAACTTGAGGGTTTGTGCTGCAATGTCTGCTGTGATTCTAATGGGTTTTCCTTGATAGGTGACTTGTGTCTTTCCCCTAACAGCTTTTAGTATTCTGTTTTTATGCTGTATGTCTGGCATCCTAATTATTATATGTGTAGATGTAGATTTATTTTGGTTATGACTGTTTGGCATTCTATATGCCTCATGTATCTGTATATCACATTCTTTTCCCATGTTTGGGAAATTTTCTGCTATTGCTTCTGTGAATAGTTTACCAATGCCATTCACACTGACTCCTGCATCTTCATTGATGCCTACCTAGTCTTATATTATTTCCATTTGCATCTTCTTGAAGCTGTTGAGTTGTCATTTCATGCTGCCTTGTTATTTTTAAAAGTTCTGTACTTTCATGATCACTAGCTGTGATCCTGTCCTCAAAGTCTGAAATTCTATTGTCAGCTTTGCTTAAATGATTTTGCCAGATTTCAATAGAAATTTTTATTTCTTGGATATCTCTTTGAATTTATTTCATTCATTCTACTTGTTTTGTACATTGTTCGTTCAGGGTTTCCATCATTTTCACATGCTTTTGTACTTTTTTTATCTATGTCTTTTCTAGCTATGCTGAGCAACTCCTAAGGTTATCATTTCTGTCTTTACATGAGAAACTATTTCTAATTTGATTTCCTCTATAGCTTCATGGATTTGTTCCTTTATCTCATTTGCTATCTTTTCAGAGATTTCAGTTGTAAGACTTTTAAAGTTCTCTATTTCAATGTCTCCTGTACTTCCTCCTGGTAGACTAAATATTTCAGTTTGCATTTGCTGTTTCATTTTGTCATTTTCACCTTTTGAGCTAATATTTGGTCTTTCAATCCCACTATTTTTCATTGTCTTTGAAGTATCTTATTTTTGCATTAATTTAGAAAGATAGTTTTGCAGGGTACATCAAATCTGAATTGAAGGTTGTTTTCTTTCAGGACTTGAAATACTTCACTGCAAATTCTTCTTGATGTGATGGTTTATGATGAAAAGTCTGCCATGATCTTGATATTCTGATTGGATTTCCTTTGTAGACTTTTTTCTCAAACAGCTTTTTATATTTTATTCTTATGCTTACTCTCTGGGTCTTGATTATCATATGTCTTGGAGTATATTTGCTTTGGTTATGGATATTTGGAGTGCTATATACCTCACTTATCTACATGTCACAATCTTTTCTCATGCTTAGGAAATTTTCTGCTATTACTGCTGCAAGTAGCATTTTTATGTCATTTGTGTTGACTACTACTTTTTCATTAACACCTATGAGTCTTCATATAGAAATTACCAAAATTAGTAGTGAAATATGAGGGGTGATCAAATTATTCAGTGAAAGTTTACAATAAAAATTGTTATAGTAAACCCAGATTGTAACTAATTCCCCCTCAGTGTTTTCCCTCTGGTTTCAAACACACTTATCATTCCTTTTACTTTCTGAAGCAGCTCTGGGTTTCCTCCTTAGTGAATGTCTTTATGGAGTGTGATCAATATATATGATAAAAGATGCAGCCTTGTACCATCCCAAGAAAAGGTAGGTTTAGAAAAACATTGCAGTGTGGCTGTATCTGCTACCACAGGACTTCTAGCTCTTAACCAAAATCAAAATACTAGAAAATCTTAACCTTTTAAATCAGTTGTGCATATCAAAGAACCCTCAACAACACTACTAAAAAGGAAAATAGAGGAAGTGAGATTTTGGGATCTGAGAGTGTTTCCATCTGGCTCAGAAATGCAGGAGAAAAGTAAAATACCAATGTCCCCTAGACCTCCACTCTCCCACTCCTCCTGTGACCCTGAGTCATTGACATCAGTGTTCTGGGCCTGAATCTCTCTCTTCACATCTCGATAGACATTCATGCCAAAGAATGATAAAGCAGGATACTGGCAGTAACCGTGCATCAGAATTTGTCTTAAGGCAGAACCTGAATGGCAAAAAGAAGAGAATTTGCTTAGCTAAGGGAGACAGATTATCAGCCTGAAAGTGAATACAATCTACTAATCAAAAAATGGAATCCAAATGGGAGAAATCAGAAAGCAGGGAAAAGAAAATCTCAGATGCAATTTACCTTTCTCCTAAATCATCCTTCATAGGTAAACACAGTATCCTTGTTCATCAGAACCTTTATTACTAGAAGAATCTATATTAGATAAACTATTTCCTTAACTACATATTATGTATGCTGATACACAGTAATATCTTTGCACTTTTAGGCATCTTTTATATACTCACACATGGGAGATGCTATAGGATATCTGTAAATTGATGACAGAACAGCCATTTCCAATTACAATGTAAAAGGATATACACTATTGAAATGATAAATGTAAAAACACAAAGGAAACCACACCTGTCAAAAAAAGTTCTACCACCCCTCTCAATTAACCCTGAATACACATGTAATCTTTCCATTTGGCAAGCTCGGTAAATCAATATTGTAAGTGAAGTGTCATTGATGTCCTTTTTCTCATCTCAGATGTGGTGCGGAGGAAGAGTGGTAATACCTTGGTCACTAACATCTAGCTTCATTCAGTCTGCTTTAGCCTCATACAAACCAGAAGAGCAATTTCAGAAAAGCAACTGTAGAAGAGGTACTTTTTTTCTCTTCATCAAAAAACATAAAAATGAAATATATTTTGTATTTATTACAGACTACCATGGTGACCCAGGAGAAAAGCCTTTTTTCTCTGTGGTGCCGACCTTCAAAAGTGATAATGTAAAGACCCCAGGCTTTATAACAATTTAACTAGAAATGCATTATAGCTGCTGTATTAATATGCAGTTATGGATTTGCTATAAAGTTTGCATATGAAAAGAAACTGAACCTGTGCTCTGATATAAACTTTAAATATGCCAAAAAATATGCTCACAAAGCAGCAGGAGGAGATTGAGATAATGTTTATAAGAAATCATGTGGCTTCTTAGCCTCAAACCTTCAAGATAGTTTTTATATAACATAAATTCAATATTAGCCATCTAATGACTTGTATCATCTTTAGCCATGCAAATCAAGAAAGCTGGCCAGAAGTGTGCAATTGTACATACGCACATCACATATTGGGGCAATACTTCAGAGTTCTGTGTGTGGTGACATGTGAATCCCAGGGTCGATATATTTAAGATCTGTAATAAATCAGTAAGTATGTTTCAGTGAGCAAATGCTGAGTAGCAAAATGCTGATATGCATTGAAATATCACTTTGAAAGTGCCAAATTTATTTTCCCTGTGTCCTTCAAAATGTTTTCACTTGCATAGATATTAGAGTGTCAGGTTTTCAGTAGCTTGAAATCAATTTGGTCAATGTTTTGGTTCTAAGTGGGCACAATTTCTCAGATAATGCTCTACTGTATAATAAACTCATGTTTTATAGGCTCTCACATTAATTTGCAAACATCCCAGAACAGGAATACAAGTTGTTCTTTTCTGCTGGTTGTGGTAGGCATAAGTTAAGGGTAAGTTTCTAATATGGAATATAGAACCTATTTCAAGACCTAACATCTTTATCCCTTTAACAACTTCACCAGTTTTTGTAAATCGCCTAATTAATAGAAATGAGGAGAAAACAAACTGCGTTAAATGTTACTGCATATTTTCTGACTATATAGTCAGCAATTAATGTCTATGAGGGTTAATGTTTTAAAAAGATGTTAATAATTTATGCTTGAGAGAAGTATCAGGAACCAACAATGCAAGAAAAACCCAGGTCATTAATTTGGTTAAGGGGATAGTTTATAACACTGTAAAATCAAATTAACACAATAACTTGATTTTTGAGCAAAAGGAAAAATAGCAAATGAATCAACATTTAGAAGTAGCTGACCAGTGCAGTACTCAATGTAGGGCATTTTCAACATGTTATTTCAATTAACACTCAAAATGTTCAAAGAAAGATAAATGTAAAATTTGGCTGGGGTTTTACAGATGAAGAAATAACTTGAAAAATGTGGCACAGCTGATAGTTGTGGAGTTCGGAATTAAAACACCATCTGCTGAGCTTCACAAAGAAGGGAGATAATTACCCTAGCTCTGTATGGACCCAGAAAGAAACAGAGAGAGTGCTACATTTTTTAATGAAAGTGCAATGTATGACAGAACAAATTAAGAAAAAAGAAACTCTGTAATCATCTGAGAAAGACGTTTGAGAAGAACAAGGCTGAAACAATCATTCTTCATGATTTATTTCGTTGTAAATTTTTTGGCTCTCTGTGATTTATAACTAATTATTTTATTTGTTCTTTGAAATTATACTTTCGAAACCAGATTCAGTTCACTATTCTATTCTATTCTATTCTATTCTATTCTATTCTATTCTATTCTATTCCATGGGGTATAAACCAGCCTGATGGGTCAAGATCTGTATCTAACTGTGCAGGGCCATAGCCTCTGGGTAGATGTGCCTATTTGAACCAGAAGGTAAGTTCATTGGTGTAAATTCATTCTGAAAAATCAGTTCCTCAGTCACAAAAGCCACACTGCAAATGCTGGATAACCGCATGCACTTAATGGCTACTATGTCAATCTGGGAATCACAAATGTAAATTATTTCCATAGTTATTGAAAAGCCTATTGAACAATGCTTCACAAGGAAAGAATTGATGGATTATGGCATGTGGGTCAGTCATGTGGTCTTGAATATAAACTTTCATTAGAAAACAGGCCTATTTGTGCCTATCTGTGTTGTCCTTGGCTGCTTTTATGCTATCACAGATGTGCTGAAAAGTTGCAAGAGAAAACATATACCCTGCCACATCTGAAATATTTAATAGCCCTTCAAAGAAAAAAAGTTTTGCCAACTCTTGGTCTAGAAGATTTTAATCCTAATGGTCAGAAATTTAAATAGAATTTGGCTAAACATTTTTCTTGTTTCCAAAATTGAAATTTTAGTGACAGTGGTTGTTGTATATTTTCACACAACACTTATATTACAAAGTTTTATAAGGATCATAAGAGAGAATATACATAAAACACTTGGTACAAAGATTGGTATACATTGTAACCATGCAAAAAGATTTATTGTTAAGTTTATTTTAGCATTAATTTCAGTAATATTATCACTGTTGTAACTGGTAAGATAGATATAAAATTTTCTCCCCACACATTTCAAACCAGAGTCACAATTTAAGAGACAAATTATCTACCAAAAGCACAAAGATGTTATTTTCTCGGTATAATGGTAGTATTAGCTCTGTAACTCATTTCAGAAACTATAATTTAATTACATATTTTAAAAATACATGTAGTTTTCTACCTAATGTGTTAGACTCTGAGAACATCTGATATGTCTCATACCTGGCAACCAAAAGCCAAATTTTATCTAACATCCCTTTAGTTCCTGAACTGTATATGAAACTCTGAACAAGTTTAATCTCTCTTTCCAGTCTGATAGCATCCTAATGTCCAATTATTTTACACTTAAGGCAAGTAGACTCAACTCCTTGGTTTGATGATGGCCTTATGAAGTTTAAACATTTCGTGTGGCAAACTGTCTTCTATCTTAACGTTATGTTTTAAAACAAATTTTTCTGCCCACAGTCACATGTATTCAGAGGTGAGACTTTTGGAAAAGAATTGGATTGAGGAGACTGGGGGGGTGTTATCACCATCAGTAGATTAATACATTGATTTGCATAGCTGAATGCCCAGCTAAAATGTGGGCCCTGGTGGGAGGAAGTGGATCCCCAGGTGCACACACTTGGAGCCTTTCTCATGCTCTCTTGCTGTCTCTCAGTCTCACACTTTGTTCTCTCTCTGTTTCTTGGCTGCTGAGTATTAAGTACATGTCTCCTGTGAAACCCTCTGCCATGTGATTTCTACCTTGGAGCCAGCATGGACTGAACCCTCTGAAACCATGAGCCCAGAATAAACCTATTTTCCTTTAATTTGATGTAATATTTTCCTAGAAATGATAAACAGTAGCTCACTTGTTAAAAACATGAGGGGGGTAGTGTGGAAAACTACTCACATGACTTTTCCATTAAAAGGGTTGATTTGGCAATTTCTCACATGCCTTAATAGCCCATTTCCAGCACAGACCAATCAACTCACTCTGTTCTTGCCATTTGTCACTAACTAGTGCTAGACAGTCTCTCAGCCTGCTGTCCCATTCTTACAAAAGCTAATGGGTACTGTCTCAAAGTAGTCTAAAAGAATAGATCCTTTAGGAAACTTACAGCGTAAACAAGCATTTGTCATTTTTATTTATCTTCCCCTCTTTGCTCAGTCTTTAACAGCACTTACCACTTGTAACAATATTTATCATTACTTGCATAATTAACCATCTTTTCTAAGACATTATCTAAGAAAGTTATGTCCAGTGAGCCTCAAAACAGAAAGAAAAGGGATGGAATCTTATGCTTCATAAGGAAAGAAGGCTAGAAAGTAGATGGAAATAAATTTGTCTTGAGAATGTGCTTTGTGTTTGGTGTTATGTTAGGTGCTTTACAAATAGTAACTTGCCAATTTATCTTGTCAATGCACTTGGAAGGTAGGTTTTTAAATCCCCTTTACATCACCAAAAGAGCTCAGGTTTAAAGACATTGGTAATGTGCCTCAGGTAGCACAGCTAATAAGTGATAGAAATGGAATTCGTGTTATCTGGCTAATTTTAGCATTTATTCCTTTTCCCCTATGCTACAGTGGCTGCTATTATTTAAAGAAATCTGCAGCTCAAGCTATTTGGTAAAATATCTTTTGTCCAAGCTATTTTTCGAGTAGATTTCTTATAAAGTGAAACAGCGTCATATAACTCACTTCTTTTGTAAATCTGGATTGGAGTACAAATTTGATACGGATGTAAATAGTCAGAAATTTCAGCAAAGGATTTGAATTATATGAGACACATATAAGCTAGCTCTGTCCTTCTCTTAAATTTCCTTCACAATGCCATGTCAGAACAGCAGCTGGTAGCCCTTCTAGAGCCTGCGTCCTCTCACAGGTTTACTGCCTAGCTCTGCATGTGTGAATCCACGTGCCCTGAAACCTCACAGCATTTATCTTAATCTGTAACACTTGGAAGTAGATGGGACCCACACAAGCCACTAGATGAAACCTGGCCGTGGTGATTAGTTCTGATGACTTCAGAGATCAGATCTCTCCCAGTTAATCATCTTGGCAGATGGTTTCATATTCCTCCCACTTGTCTCCAGGAGAAAAGCATTAAACCACATGAGAGTTTTGTTTGTGAAGACCTTGAACTTTAAAATTCTGTTTTTTCAGAGTTTAATGAAGTTTGAAATTGGTGACCTACAGAACATTTTAGATTCCAATGTGTTTTCAGGCCATAATAATGGCTGAACATTTTATCTAACTTGCAAAGATTCTGTCTCAATTGTTGTCTCAAAAGAACCCGACGTCCTACATGGTACCGGCTATTGCTTCCTCTGGATAAAGATAAACAAATGGCAAATAAATACATGAAGAAATGTTCACCATCACTGGTCATTCAATAAATGTAGATTAAAACAGCACTGAGAGTCCATCTAACTCCAGAAAGAATGGCTGCCATCAAGAAATCAACAGATAACAAAGGATTTCAGGGCTATAAAGCAAAGGAACACTTCTCTACTGTTGGTGAGAGTGTAGACTGGTGTGGACACTGTGGAAATCAGGATGGAGATTCCTCAAAAAGCTCAGATTGGAAGTCCCATTCAGTACTGACTAAGTGATTTTATCATTCTTTGGCCCATCATGGATGTAGTGGGCATTTCAAATAGCACTTGTGTTTCATAAAAGCAAATTAGATTGTCAAAATTTGTAAATATCATAATCGTTCTCCATATCATTTGTTAATTCAATGAACAAACAAAAAACCCACAAAAAATTAAACAAATGTGAGATTTATTTCCTTGAGTCATGGCCCCATTCATGCTAATGTTAGAAAATTCTGCTATTTTACAAGGTGAGTCAGAGCTGGGTGAACTGAAATAAATACAAACTAGAAAATCGTTTTGAGTTGAACATAGGTAAGTCTGAAAGTTGGAAGTAATTTTAAAAAATCATCCTTAGAAAATAATAAAATATCCAAATATTTATTTATATTTGATCACAAAATAGTAGCAAATCAAGAAAAAAACAAAGGAAAATGCTTTGTTTCTTACAAACCATTGTCTATATAATTCAGTACCTTATTAAAGGTACTGAAGTGTTTGTGAGGTCTTGGTGCTCTAAATCCTTTGTGGAAGGAATAAATGCCCCTGATGGGCATGTGAATTTGCATCATAAATCTTGTAGACTTACTCATGGGACAATTTCATGTCTCTAATTTAAACACAAGCAGCAAATGTTCCTCCAAATTGGATTTGGACATAAGTTAGAACCTCATGGACAAACGTATTGGCACTACTGTGAAGAACTTCTGTCCTTGTTCCCCAGATGAAACCCCAGTATCTGGTTTCTACTAAGAGACACCTTGTTTTAACTGGCTTGCTGAGTGTCATGGCATTTGTAGTTTTTAATTCTCCCCTAGTAATTCCGACACACAGCAAAGATTGAAAACCTCTGTGCTCCACCCCTTGGTTTTCAATTCTTATACAACTACTATTTTTCTTAAAATGTGCATGCCTAGTTTTATAATGCTCTTCAAACTTGTCAACACTGATATGAGTCTTTAAATCAGATAATGTATACTCATTTTGGTCTCACCTCTTTGTCTCCTCTCAGTAATTTACTTTTTTATATTCACTATACTTCACTTACCTCTTAGGGAACAAACTTCCTAATGGCCTCTAAATAATATAATGAAGGCAGAGATTAATTTAGTCCATAATAAGTTGAGAAGTTGGGGATTCTATGGAGCATTTTGAAGCCAACTAGTAGAAACCTTTTTATTTATTTATTTATTTATTTATTTATTGAGAAAGAATCTCAATACATAGTTCAAGGTCACTTTAAACTTACCCATAGCCCAGGCTGGCCTCAAATGCATAGAAATTCTCCTGCTTCAGCCTTTCAGTTCTGGTGTTACAGGCATTCACCACCATACCCAGCTTAAGCAAGCTCACTTCTGACAAATAAATCTTTCAAAGATTTTTCAGTTGAGCATAATAGTTATGATATTATTTCTTCCTAGTCAGTTGAACACTCTAACCTTTTCACAAGCCACATAACATTACAAACAACATTACTATGAAGAGAGACACAATGAGAAGTTTCTGTCTTTCTTTTAAAGGGCACTTAACATGTATTTGCATCATCTTTGGATGCCATTTATACCTTATGATCTAAAGTACATTGATTAAATTCCAAATTCTCCAGTGGCCCAGCCACCTCTGACATGTGGGTCCTCACACGCCATGTTAAGCCCCATGTGTCCCAAAGTGTCCTGGATTTAACCAAATCCCTGAACACAGGAGGAAAATGCATGAAGAGAGAGATTTCACAGAAACTCCTGACTGGAGAACAAAGTGAAGTCCTAGAGTCTTTCATCCTTGAGGAAATGCTTTCATCTTTCACATTTCTAAAGGATGAAAAGCAAAACCAGGTGGATATAAAAGTCCTTCACCTGTCTCAGAGCCACTTCCTTGCAGTAGGGACTTGCTACTGTGGAGTGTTAAATCTCTCTCTTTCCTTTGGTCTTCTTGGTCTCTTACCACTTTCTCCCTCTCTGCAGCCTGTCTTACCCCCCACACATCCCATCCTCTATCTGGTTATCACCTTGCGATCCTCAAGCTTGGATTCTTTCCCACCCGTCCTGGGAATCCTCACCTGTCCTGGATGTGAATCTCCTCCATGTGCATCCTGAGTACTCTGAGCAGCTGGCTGGGACAGTTTCTCAGTCTACCCAGTGTTCTCTTCACTTTTCAATCTTCCCCAATAGCAGGAGAGGTATTTGTGCTATTTGTCTGTCACATACTCTTAGCTTGTTGTGATTTTCAATCGGTATTTAAAGTTGAATGGATGAATGGATGAATGAATTCTTAACATTAAGCTTTCTGGCCTTTTCTATTCCTTTTACTTTAAAAGGCACTTGCCTATCACAACTTTGATTTGAATATTAAGAAATACCTATTAAGAAAAAACTTGAGATAATAAGCCCTCATGAAAATTGTATTATTTTTCTCATTCCCTTTTCATTTAAGAATTGTCTCCATGGGAGTGTTATATGTTATAGAGAAATTAAGTGATAAAGGTCAGAAAGTGATGTCCCTTATTGACAGAAGCAAGGATAATTATGCAATGTTTATTTCACAATTTGCAAATAGATTCTACATAAAGCAACCATGTCCTATATTTATGATAAAAATATGGAAGTCAGAATGAATGACTATTGAAGTACACAGATCAAGTTTGAAATCTTTTAGAAAGAGTGTTCTCTGACAAAGATCATGGACCTAATGTGACCTTCAGGCAGTGACTTGAATCTCAAACTTCAGCTACTTGATAGGCAAGAATTTATATGTGGGTGAGTTGTTTAGCCTCATTCAACTTCAAATTTCTCTGAGTATTAAAATAAGCATTTCTCTAATTCCTAAAGTTGCATTGAATAAGATCGTGCATATAAAGCACATAGTAAATACTCAGAAACAGAAGCTGTTACTAAGAACAATAGCAAATGGGTGTTTTCAAAACGGTCTGATCTGTGAGGCTGGAGCTCATTTTTTTCCTGGGAAATAGATACCCCTTCTTTCTGAGAAGTACTTGTTCCTGTTTTATCCCTGCAAGAGTTGTAGGCGTCAGTTTTCTTTTGCTTTCTTCTCCAGCATACAGGTGTAGGCAAATATTAGGTCAAATAGAACTCTTGCACAGAATGTCACAAATTGGCCCTAGGAAAAATGAGTTTAGCACTGCAGTGAGCTAGCAGACATATCTGCGAAGAAACTGACGGGCTCAGGGACTGCTTCGCAAAGGGAAGCCGTGGGAAGAAATGAAACCATCACGTCTGAGCTGCAGAGAGGAGGTGGGAAAAAGCATGGGGAGCTCAAGTCTCCTCTACGTCAAAGTCTCTACGTCAAGTTTTACTTGGGAGGTATCTTTGTCCTCCACATAAACAAACACATTTTCTTCCTAACAAAGAGTGCTAGGTTTGGAATTCTCTCAGACGTTGCTGAGATGACTGTTTATCCTGGAGACAAACACAAGAGTATCTCAAGGTGCTCAAGTCCGGGAGCAACAACAGGAGATGAGGATTTGGTTGCTTTGCCTATCAAAACAGAGAATTTAAACTGAAAAAGCAATATCAAAGGGAATACAATAGCAAGGAATAAAGATGTAGAACAATTCTAGACTAGAATTTTGGGGGTGGGAAAGTAATAAAATTCATATTAGGGTTCTCTAAAAATCTGTCAAGAAGAGGGATGGTGAATGTGTGATTTTTCACCATTCCAACCAATAGTGATGCTTCATAATACTAACCAAATGCTACACAGGTGTGTGTGTGTGTGTGTGTGTGTGTGTGTGTGTGTGTAGACTGAAGGGAAACAATTGTTTATCTCTATTGTCACCATATGAAAGAGTAAGTAAGAAGACAGAGACTGGAACCAGAGTTAAGCTCACAAATCAACGTATCTCCCAGCAGCTTCAGAAACATCGAAATATTAACAATTCTTAGGAATTCTTTGAGGCAGTGGGTAAGGTTCAAACTTACTTTCTAGAATCCAGAAAGCCTGAAAGATAGTGATAGTTATCTGGTAATGCTTAAAACCTACAGCAAGACTGCAAGTAATTCTCAAAAATACTTGGCGACAAGATGGAGATGTCAGACTTTGCATGACTAAAATTTATGCAATTCATTTTCCGCCTTGTAGTTCAGCAACATGGAGTAGATTTATCTGCTCTGCTCAAGTATCTTTTTTAAAAAAACTTAAAAAAATGATTTTAAAAGTAGTTTTAAACTTCTTTAAAAACATGTTTTTAAAGTAGTTTGAAAAAAACTAAAAAAAAAAAAAACCCACAGTTTTCCAATGTTGAAAAATAAGTCATTGGCAACAAAAATAAAATAGACAAATATCATAGACCCCATGAAAATCCAAATTTACTTCCAGGAAAGAGATTCTGAACCACAGTACAAGGATAAGAAGTTAAACATACCAGGCTACCAGGAGTGGAGAGAGACAGGCTTTGATATTTAAAGACACCAGAATGACCAGCTTTTTGTAGAAGGTACCACGTCAGAAAAGTCAGAGGTATCACACGAAGGAAAGCAGTGGAGATCTACAGAGATTTCCTCTCAAATCTTTAAAAGAATACTGAACACTTGCAGATCATGGATCCTCTGAGGCAGAAAAATCAAGGAATAACACTTGGGCATCAGAAAGACAGAGGTGAAGAAATAAAGCTCATTGGGATAACTTTTTATATTGAATGTACAGTGACTATGTTACTGGTAAAAGAATGTGATCAATTATATCTGTATCTATTGATACACATATAGTAGGCATTAGAGAAACCAATAAAAATAATAATGAATGTGTGTAAGTCACAAACCAATAACTGTAATGAAGGTAGAATTCTAAAAGTTCTTCAATCACAAAGTTGACAAAATAGAAGAAGCTAATTAAATAATAAGAAAAATAAGATGATAGATTTTACATTCTAATATGTCAGTTATTTCACTAAAATTAAATGACCTTAACTAGCAGCTCTCAACCGCAGGTGATTTTAATCTTCATAGCCAATATTTGATAACATCTAGAAAAAATTCTCGTGGTCATGGTAGGAGTGAAGTGAGGTCTTGACATCTAATTTGTATAAGCCAATAATGCAACTAACCATTCCACCATGGTGAGGACAGTATTCCAAAACAAAGAGTTATCTGGCCAAAACATCAGTGCTGACATCATTAGGGCACCCTGTTCTGAGAACACAGTGTGAAAAATCTAACCCTAACCCTATTGTCAAATACACCTGCTTCCTACAGAAAATCCACTGTAATGTAAATAAATGAGTCCTAATTAAAGGAAACAAGTGAGGAGTTGATTACAGACAAAACTAGCAGGACTTCCCAACTACTCTTGGATATGTACCCAAGTCAAGAGTTTCATACCCCAGCGGATGATGAAGAGACTATAGGTTACTACTGAAGTACAACCTGAGTTAATCTGCAGCTGGGTGAAACCCAGAGACATCGGTTTTTGGGAAAAGAGATAAAATAGCAGAACTAGAGCCCAACAGCACTGAATGCATGGCAGTTCAGTGAGGGACAGAACAGCCCCTTCTGAAGGCTGAAAATATGTAGACTTGGCTGCTGGACACATATACAGCCTGAGCAAGGGTGACCAGAGCTCTTCCAAGCCTTAGTGCAGGTGAAGTAGTTTCCAGCACTTCCCAGTGGGTTTAGACAGAGCTGGGATAAGTAGCTAACTTTAGAAGCTCCCATTGTCTTGCTTGGCTACATGAGAGAACAGAAACCCACATTTATTTTTATAGCTCCAAGACCCAATTGTCACTTCTCTCCAGGGATCAGAAGACACCTTCCCTAAGAGTCAGCTTGGGCCCAGGAAAATGATGACTGTGACACAGAATAACTAAAAACGTGGGGCACAAAGAAATCAAGCTCCAGACTCCAGAGGGTGCACCAGCACAGCTGCCTGCTAAGGGACAAAAGGGCTGCTGCACACGTCCCAGAATGAAGCAGGGCAGCTGCTGGGTGACACGAAAGCCAGCCAGTGGCCAGTGATTTGACCAGGTGCATGGAAATACAAAACAAAAAGTATTTTGAATAATGTAATAAAAAGAATAACAGTTATATGTGAATTGATAAGGGTAGGGTCTGAGACCAGTAGACCCACAGTTGGGTCTGGAGGGATACTGAGTATCCATGCCTTTTAATCTCGGGGCCGATCTTGTCCATCCAAGGCACTCAGGGTTTATTCTCCCCCCCCCCCCCACAGATGCATGCTAGGTGAGCAGAGGATCAGAGGCAATTACTGTTCTTCAAGTACCTCACTCCCAGTTACACAAATTCCCTCATATATCAGATGTGAATCTAGACCGACCAGGAAAGTTTGCTTTACTAGTAATCTGTGATCATGCAGGGGCCACGCTTAGCACATAGATTATTCTAAGTGCTTTGTCCTACCTGAACAGGGCTGAGGAGAATGCTGCATGGAACAAACTTCTCACAACACTCAGAACACCAGGCAGAGCCCAACACAGGGGTGCCTAGTTTCATGAAATTAATTTGTTTTATGCTTTTCAGAAACATTACTGCAGTTGTGTTTGTCATCCAGTATAGAGTTTGTGAATGGAAGTAAAATTTTGTTGAATGCTTTTGCTTGGGAACCAAATTGTGAACAGAACCATTTATGAACTGAGCTATTACTGTATTAGAAGTTCAGGGAGAAAATGTATGTATTTAAATAATTCCACAAGAAGGAATATTTGTTTGCTTTGTTTCTACTTCTACAGTGTTCTGTGTGACTTTTGTTTCATTTTCTCATATCAGTGGCTGTGTCATAAGGTATTCTGCTTTTATATATTAATTAGGCTTGTTCTTAGTTCTTCTCTCCCTTCTCATTCTTATTATGTTTACTTTTCTTATTTTCTCTTCCCAAATCTTCTGTCTTTCTTCTCTCTCACTTTTTTTAAGCATGTATTTTAGTATTAATCTGATTGTCAGTAATGCTTAAATCTTTCAAACATGTTCTATATCACTATGCTCCATTTATTTCCCTGGGTTAGAGAAAAAACATTGATGCACAGAATATCTTGGACAACACCAAAGCAATATTTATAAAAACTTTCAGAATGAAGGGAGAACAAATGCAAGTTAGTTGTATATAAAACCTATTAACTAAACTAGCAGCAAAATCTTTCCCAAGTCTGGGAAATGTAGTGGACATCTGAGCAATGGAGGCATTTAAATCCCAAGTCACTGCAGAAGATATTTAAAGGAATATTAAACACCGATGACAAACTCAGCCATGAGAAAATGAAAAATAATGAATCTCAATGAAGAGTAGATAAATTAATGATAATCAGGAATGAATCAAACATTAGAAAAACAAGATAACAAGGCATAGTACATACCATTCAATAATAAAATTGAATGTAAATGACCTTAATTCTCCAATTAAAAGATACAGACTAGCAATTGGATCAAACAAGACTCAACTATGTGTTTTTTGCAAGAAACACACTTCCATAGGTTTATACAATGAATTAAAAGAACAGGGCAGAAAATGATACTCAAAGAAACTGGAACTGGAAAGAAAACAGGAGTAACTATACTTATAAATAACAAAGCAGATCTCAAATTAAGACAAGAAAAGAAAAAGAAGATCATTACACATTGGTAAAGGGAAAAACTACTAGGAACATATAATAATTGTAAATATTTATATATTTACAGTTACAAATTGTATAATCTCTCTCTCTCTCCATATATATATACATATATATATATATATATATAAACAATCTCAAAGAAAATAATCTAATGCTGCATCTTGAAGTCCTAGAAAAATAAAATGAAATCACCTCAAATGAGGAGAAAGAAATAACAAAGATCAGAGGAGAAATTAATAAAATAACAACTAAGAGAATAACACAAGGTCCATGAATCAAAGAGATGGCTCTTTGAAAAGGTAGTTCTTAGCCAATACAACCAAAATACAGAGAATATTCAAATTAATAAAGTTAGAGTTAAAAAAGAATATTACAAGAGATACCACTGAGTCAGAGATTATTAAAAACTATTTTGAAAACTTACATTCCAATACAACTCTAAAATAATTTGGTACATTTCTAGATATGTATGACCTATCAAAACTAAACTAAGAATGTACTAAACAATTTAAATAGCTGAATAGTAAGCAATGCAATAGAAGTGGTAATAAAATCTATGAACAGAATAAAACCCTAGACCACATGAATTTGTTTCTGATTTTGCCACATTTAATGAGGAATTAACACCAATGTTCTCCAAACTTCCATGAAATAGAAAATGATGGGATATTTCTAAGTTCATTCTATGAAGTCACCATCATTCTGATACCAAAACTGGATAAACACTCAACAAAAAAGAAAATTACAAACCAATATCCTTAATGAGCATAGATGTGAAATAAAGTTCTTACAAACTGAATTCAATAACACAAAAAGATCATAATAAACACATTAAAAAGATCATGATCAAATTTGTGTTATCCCATGGATACAAGAATGATTCCACATATATAAATCTAAAAATGTCAGATCAACAATAAAATTCACATAATCATTCCAAAAACTGCAGAAAAATCCTTCAAAAAAATCCAACATCAGTTCCTTATAAAAATTCTAAAGAGGCTAGACACAATGGTGCATACATGTAATCCTAGCATTCCAGGAGGCTGAGGCAGGAAGATTGTGAGTTGAACCCCAGTGTGGTCAAAATAGCTGCTTAGTGAAACTCTCCCTGGAAACTAAAAACAAAAAAAGGTCTTGGGATGTAACTCAGTGTAAAGTCCCTAAGTTCAAGTTTTAAAGGACCTGGGAATAGAAGAATCGTACTTTAACATTGTAAAGGATATCTATGACAAATGCATAGCCAACTTCATACTGACTGAGGAGAATTTTAAGTTTCTCTAAAAACAGGAACAAGACAGAGGTGTCCATTTTTACCACTCCTGTTCCTTATAGCAGTTGAATTTTTAAACAGGAAAATTAGGCAAGAGAAGAATAATAAAAGTAATACTAAAAGGAAAGGAAGAATTCAAACTATTCTTGTTTCGAGGCAATAGAATCATTTATATAAAAGACCCTTTAAAATGCCCCAGAAGACTCTTAGAGCTGAGGAACAAATTCACCAAACTAGCAAGATACAAAATTGGCATTAAAACATCAACAACTTTTCTATACACTAATAATGAAATCACAGGGGAAAAAAATTCCACTTATAGTAGCTTTAGTAAATTACCCAGAAATCAATCTAACCAAGTCAAATGACAAAACATTGAAGAAAGAAATTGAAGAAGACATTAGAATAAAGACTGAAAAACAACCTATGTTCTTGCATCATCAGAATTAATATTATTAAAATGATCTCTTACCTACAGACACCGAGAGATTCAGTGCAACCTTCATCAGAACCCTACTCTTCACAGAACTAGAAAAGGCAATCATAAATTTAACTGAAAACACAAAGCATTTGATAGGTAAATCAATCCTGAGTGAAAAGAGAGATGTTGCAGGCATCATAGCTCCTGACTGCAGTATATATTACAGACTCCTAGTAACAAAACAGCATGGTACCAGCACAAAAGACAAACAGGTCAGCAAAATAAAACACAAGACCCAGAAGTGAACTTATACAACTACAGCCATCTGATTCTTGAGAAAAGATTCAAACACATATGTTGAAGAAAAGACAGCCTCTTTAACAAATGATGCTGAGAAAACTGGTTATCCATAAGTAGAACATTGAAACTATGTGTCTGTCATTAATCCTGTATAAAATCAATTATAAAAGGAAAAACAACCTGAGTAGAAGGCCCTAGAAGAAAGATCCTTAAAACTGCTAGAAAAAAACATAGGGGAAATGTTTGAAAACATAGTTTTAAAATACAGACTTCATAAAGAGGACTCCAATAGCACAGGAAACAACAGCAAAAATCAGCAAATGAGACAACATCGAATTAAAAAGTTCCTGCACAGAAAGAGAAATAACCAGCAAAACAAACTTCAGTAACACCATGATGATAGAAAATCTTTGCTATTTTCTCCTCAGAAGATTAATATCTAGAATATATAAAAGCTCAAAAAGCTTAACACCCCACCCATTTTGTAAAGGAGCAAAGGCACTGAATAGACATTTCCCAAAAGAAGGAAAAATGACCAATAAGTATATGAGAAAATGTTCATATCTTTACCTATCAGGGAAATTAAAGTCAAAACTACATTGAGATTCCATCTCAACACAACCACATGGCCATCTACGGGAAAAATACATACATACATACATGCATACGTACACACATGCATACAGACCAGGCTGCAGGGGAAGAAGAATGCTTCTACACTGCTGCTGGGAAGGAAAATTAGTAGAGCCACTAGGAAAATCATTATGGCTGCACTTCAGAAAACTGAAACTAGAGCTACATATGATTCAGTTATACTATTCCTCAGTACCTTCCCCAAATAATTAGCAACAGTACATTCTAGTGATCTGTGCATATCCATACTTACTTTGGCACAATACACAATGAGTGAACTGAACAACCAGGATAAGAGCCTGTCAAGAGATAAATAGATACAAGGACATGATTATCACTTACCAATAGACTGTGAAAATTTAAAGATGTATATCATAAACTTCAAAGCAGTCACTAATAGAAAAGATTTACAACTGATAAGACATCAAATTAATGCCAGAGGAAGCAGCAAAAGAAAACCAAGGCAATGAAAAGAAATGGAACAAACATCAAGCAAACAGCATTTTTTATTTCTCTTCCTCCCCTTTCCACCCCTCCCTTCCCTTGTTCTCCTCCCCATTTGAAAATGAGAAAAGAAGGAAAAAATGGGGACAAAGCTTCTGTGAATAAGAGGAAGGAAGGGTAAGAAATGGGAAAAAATTAATATACAGGTAAATATTCACTGTGTATATATCATATCACATACAGATACACATTCTCTATAATGCATGTGATCATTATGTGTACCTAAAACGTAATGATCGTGTTCTTCAACTCACCTTGTATCCCAGGTTGGCTTCGAATTTATGGCAATCTTCCTGCCTCAGCCTCTCAAGTGATGGAAATACGGGTGCACACCATCACTCCTAGTCTGTGAAAGACCACTAACACAGTATGTGAGTAGACATTTAAACTGTTAGATACCTACATTCAAAAAGAAAAATTTCAAATCACTTGTCTTAGTTTATGCGTTAAGAAACTAGGATAAATTGTTCCCAAAAGAAAGTATGAGAAATAAAATAGTAAAATAACAGCAGAAAATAAACAACAGAAGCATCCAGTACTTTAAACTTGTAGAGATGGTCTCACAAATGTGTATGTAAGTGAGAGACAGTGGGGCAGGAAGAAATCATTAATTCATAGAGTAAACATGTGCAGTTTATTACAGGTTAATTATAAACCAACAGTGTTGACAACGAGTAATTTCCTCAATGAAGAAACGTGAGAACTGAATAATTTAGTGAGCTCTCTTCAATAGTATCTGAATGGAAGATCAGGTAGAATATTTTTTTAAAGGAAGTGACTAGATCAATGAATTAAGCATGAATAAACGTGGAAATAATAAATTTACTCAGTTAATGTCCAATCAGCATTGGTGCAGTCACCCTGGTTCCAATAGTACAGGCTGTGGTGGTGGCAGAATTGGCTGTTGACCTCTTATGGTTGGGCTCCTCCCGGTCACTGGAGGCAAACCTGTGACAGCAGTGCTGCCGCAGGTGATTTGCTGTCACTGAAAGCTCTGAAAGGCTCACGGTGGCTGCTCGAGGTCACTGCTTTGTGTCTCTGGCTGCTGCCCAGCGAGGGCTGTGCCTCTTCTAGAGGAGTTAACTGCATCCAAAGACTGATGCAAGCAACGATGTGAAACACCATTTTTTCCCTCTGACAGACACAGGAGAAGACCTGCCAGCTCTGAGCAGCCTTGCTGTCACCTACCTCCTCCATCATGCCCGAAGCACACGGCCTCCTCTGCCCAGCCCCTCAATCTGCTGAAGGGCCTTTTGGTCCCACAGGTATTGGTTTCCCAGGAACTTCTCCAATTCCCTCTTGTACGTAGCTATCAGAGACACTGAATCTGTTTTCCAAGAACAATACCTAAACTAATTACTTTATTCAGTTTTTCAAATCATTCTCTGAGGGATGTTCCATTAATATACACCTTTTACAATAAAGAAACAGTTAAGGTTGAGAAATTCGGTTTATTTATGCAAGATTACCAAGACAATTCGTGGAGGTAGTAAACAAATACGGACCTTTACAATGTCAAATTAAACAGTCTCCTGAAGGTAGACTCCCTAGGAATCATTAAAATCTGTCTTCATATCTTTTTTGATACCTTTTTAGGTTGCCAGAATATCTAATGCTGAAGGCATAGCTGATCTTGATACATCAATGCATGTCTAATAATAGCTCTATAAGTAAAAGGTGAAACCAGACATAAATGATGGTATAGATAGATGATTAACTGCTGTATCCAATCAGTGTTGATTAATAGGGTCCTGTAAAAGTGGCCTGTGTGTTTTTGCGGGTAACATATTGTTAATGCCTCCACAAGCCTGCCATGTATTTAGCAGCACTGATAAATGCTTGCAGAACTTAATTGAAGCCCTAGGGAGTCGCTGATACATTGCCATCAAGTCTCATCCTTGAAGTTGTCTTTATATGATATTAATATCAGTGAACTGAACGGAGACTGCAATCATAACTATAAAATCTGCTATGAATGTTCCATTAAAATAATGCTGATAAATTACATATTTAAAAAAATTAAATGTCTACCAATGTTTATTCCAGAAGCATCTACTGAGAAGCCACTAGGTACTAGAACCTTTGCTATGCACAGAAGCAAAAAAAAAATTATTAAAATATTTTCAATTATGTAGAATGAGATGACATCTAGTAGACATTATGTGACATGCTCGAATTGCACAATGTAGGATACCTGGGTCGGCGCTGGAATAATTATGCATATATGAGGAAGACTTAGCAGTATAACGTTCTCAATATTATCTGAGTCAATTTTATTCCATCTTAACAGAAACACATCTCCAGAAAAATCAAAAGCAGAATACTTAGCTTTATTTTGAATGGATCAGACCACATCCATACTACTGTATTAAGTCATCTGGTGTTGGAGATATACCTCAGGGCCTGCTGGGCAAGTGCAAGGTCCTGAGTTCAATCTGTGATACTGGAAAAAAAAGGAAAAAGAATCATCTGAACACCATATTGAAAACACTCCAATCAACTTTAAAAATGGTACATACACTAGCAATGATTCAGGTAAAGCACCTGGCATACTCTGTCACCTGAGCCTTGGGAAAGTGCAGAGATTAGGGTGCTCAGCCTGAAGAAATGAAAGCTAAGAAAATACAACCCGTGCACGAGGATTCACCGAGGACAAGGTAAACTTGGTTTTTATGCTTCAGGATGCAGTGTAAGGAAATTATAAAGCCATGCACTTTAGTTTGTATCTATGAAAGAACTTCATAATGCTGAGATCCGTATAAAAAGGAGGGTTCTCTCTCCCTCTCTCTCTCTTTCTGTCTCTCTCTCTGTCTCAGAATATGGTATATTTTATTTTCAACAAAGAATATTTTTTAAAACAGCTAAACAATATTTGTTGAGATCAATAACTCCCTGTTTCATCCATTTCTATAGAATAGAGAACTTTTGCTTTAGAACAAATCATTTAATGGAATAGACTTTTGTGACATTTTTAGCAATGAACATATACTCTGAAAAAATGTGTATATTTTATTTCCTATACTGATATATTTGCTCCACAGAATAAAGTCAGACAAAAATAAGGAAAATAAAATTCAACAATCTTTGTGAAATAAATTTCAATAAATGGATTATATCCCTTATTCTATTTACTGAAAATCTTGAGTTATTAACAAATGCTTAAATATAATTCTTTACAGTGTCTATTTGTCATTTGAGAGAGAAGGAACTCATTATGCAATATAATTTACAACTCCATCTCAAATATTAAAATGCCTATCTATCTTGAACTAAAGAAATACTGATATGTGTCAGTTACTATTTTGGGTATCACTTTAATGAACTGAAATAGAAATAGGAAAATATTCTGCAAGACAGCTGAGCTGGGCATCAACTTGATTGGATTCAGAGCCGAATAATGAATTAGGAAAACACACTTCTGATTTTGTCTGTGTGGCTCACGCACGTGTGCCCTTGGTGACATCTGACCTTCTGCCCTTTCTTTCTGGCACTGTCCCCCTGCTCTGCTTCCTGGCTGCCTTCCTCTGCCAGCCACACTGCTCTGATGCACCTCAGGTAGAGACAGCTGACCACAAACTGACCCCTCTGAAACCAGGATCCAAATAAACCACTTCCACCTTCAAATTGTGAATGTCAGGTTTTTGTCCTGGTGATGAAAAGCTAAGGCAGAAAACTAGTATAAAATTTTTTTTAAATGCCTTTGCATAATCCTACATTACATGAAATTTGTTCTAGTCCCCTGGGAAGCCTAACTAATATACTATGTATATCAGAAATATGATTTACTCTTTTTCTTATAAAGCAAATAATGTAAGGCAAAAAAAATCTTCATAAGGTTTTTTTTCAGCCAAAAAAATGAACAAGTTTTATGAATATAAGAATTGTATTTAAAATGCTTAAATATTTTTGCATGATTCATCCCTTGAAAGGCAGGCGCTTATGCCACTGAGCTAAGTCCCTGGCAACTCTTAGCCTTTCTTTACACAAGACCTTGAAGCAGAACACCCTGATTACCTAAAAGCATGGTGAAAAACACTCATGTGGGAAAATGTAACTAGTGAAGACTAGTTACAGAATAAGAAAACTTGTCCTGAAATCTTAAAAAATAAAATTAACTTCTTAAAAAAAAACTTTCCTACAATGACTATTAATATCAAATAACATTCCATTTTCTAACAGTAGATATTAACTCTCTCTATATATGTGTTATTAATTTGTAAAGAAGCTAATAATTTGTTACATAAAACTCTTAAATCTGAAAAATTAGGGGTTTTAGTAGAAATTAACAATGCATTATGTTTTTAGGACAAGTAGCTAGTTAAAGAAAGTTGCGATTTCCACTTTGAGATATGTCACAAAAAACAGATGCAGAGAAATAAATAAGTCAATTTAAAACATAGGAAAAAATTACACCTATCTTTGGTGGATAATTAACATGAAACATTTGCTAGAATTGTATAAGAGGACCTGGGATGCCGTTCAGTGGCATAGCAATTGTCTGGCAAGCATGAGGTCTTGAGTTCAATTCCAAGTACAAAAAAAAAAAAAAAATACCAGAATTGTATAGGATCTTTTAGCTTTGAGCAAATTTAAAATCATAACACCTTAACAAAAACCTACCTATGATGTGCAAGCATTATACTAAGCACAGGCTAAAGAGAGATTTAAGAAATGCTTCCTGTCCTTATTGAGTTTTAAGTTTAACAATCAGAAATAGGAAATTAGCTTCACATGAGTGCTATGGATAAGTTGCAGTGGTTTCCTGGATTGATATGTAGTAAAGGAACTTGATACAATTCCAAAGCATTCCAGGAAAGGGGCCACTTTCATTTTATGACACTTGTCTCTACTATAGGAGACAGCAGTGACACCTCACAGATAGGCAGTGTACAAAGGCTTTCAGCTCACACAGCCAGGTGTAAGAAAAAAATAAATATCCCGACATATTAATAATCAGACATAATTCGTATTTATACACAGACACATAAATAGAGAGAATGAGAGGTAAGGAGAAACGAAAGGAAATGGATGCTAGATGATCATACATACATACTGGTAAACAGATTAGTATGCATTACAGTTCTGAGGGCAGATTTCGGTGAGAACATAAACAGTGAAATGGTCCTGAGGAAAGGCTACAACTGGATAAATGAAGTAGAAATTTACAGGCAAGATGGGCTCGGTTGAACCATAGTGGCAGAGAGATGATCCCAGAGTAAACACATGGTGTATGTTTTGATAGGAGACCTCTGTGGATGAAGCAAAATTTCTTAAAAGGCTCATAAAGCACATGAAATACCAGAACGAGGACTGTGGACATTGTTTTATGCTTTAAAAATAACAACTTTTTAATATGGAAGTGTTCTATTTGAGAAAGAGTGGCTCTCAAAAGTACATAAGAGAACTTCTGGATGTTCAAGCAAAATAGCAGTAATTTGGAGCAAATTCTCAGTCTATGTGAAATAACAAAGCATTATGCTCTTATAACAAAAACAAATGTGAGTTTAAAAATGGAAGGAAGATTAAAGAGAGTCACACTGGGGCCTGGTGCTCTGACATTGTGTATTTCTCCAGCCCTCCCAGAAAAACCAACAGCTACCAGGGGAGGGTGATTCATGATACATGCATCACAAAACACACCAAAATACAGTATGTGCTGCCTCCATGGGTTATGAGTTGATTTTAGTTTCCAGAAACTCAAAATGCCACATCTGTTGATGGGTTAGACTAAGGAATTTTGAAAGGCAGATTATTTGGAGTGTTGCAAGTACTTCAGCTTCCACTGGAACCAGTGATCTGAAGGATCTTTTGAAGGTTTGAAGGTTAAAAAAAAAAAATCAGTGTATTATGTCTAAAATCCCTGTACTGGTCCCTATGTGATGCATGTGCATGTGAGTGCATGTGTGTGTGTGTGTGTGTGTGTGTGTGTGTGTGTGTGTGTATTATTATTGTAATAATGTCTAAGACATTATTCTAATTCTCTTAGAATCAAAAACACAGAAAGAACATAAAATGCATAGGTGGAGAAATTCCAAATACTAATGCCAAAATAAAGAGATGACAGTACTAATCCCTACTGTCTACCCACAAAATTCAACTTTTTTAGTGGATGCAAGGGCTTAATAGATCTTGGAGGTTATCACAAATTTTCTCAGAGTAATGTTAATCACAGTGTCCACTGCAAATATGGTATCCTTGCAAACTATTGGAGCAACTTGTACTTCTTAAGGATTTACCCAGCTCTGGAGCTAGTGAATGCTCTGTCATTTACAATTCATAAAAACAAACAAAGATGACTATGATCTTTATCTGCAGGAGCAGAACTTCACCTGAGAGAACAGCAGTATATACCCTGTCTTATTTCACACTTACTTGTGTCTTTCTTTCTCATCTCTGTTTGCTGTAATCTGCAGAGATCTCTTCTATCCCAGATAATATCATGGATGCCTTTAACATTATTCATTAGGCTAATTATACCTGGTATGATAATATCATTTTAGTAAGACATATGCAGGTAAGCAGGTGATAGATTAATTCAATGAAAAGTCATACAGAATCAATAAAATTGCTATCATTCAGTGTTCTCAAACATTTCTAAATATTCCCTTGTGAGACAAAAGTTGTGACATATATTTTGGTATGGCTAAGTAAGGCAAACATAAAAGATTAACCCTAAAATTTTCATCTCATTAAATTTGAATATTTTAATTTTTTCTATAGAATGCAAAATAGTAAATATTTCATACCAGTTTCTCCTTTTCAATTATTGTATTCCAGCATTATTGCATGGAGAGGCCACAAACAAGTCATAAATGATGCTGCATATTCCACTAGAAATTTATTATAGCCAACAGGCCATGTGGATCCTGGGATTCATAGTTTGTTGAATCTTGCTTCATATATATTCTAGAAAGTTTCCATCTCCAAAGCTAAATGGTTGTGGGGTCTAAATTTAAATAAACCAGCCCCTCCCATAGGCAAAATGGCAATCACCGGAGCAGTAAGCTGGGTGCTGAAGTCCTTAGAGTAGCTTTCTCGGTCTGACTAATGGACTGCACTATCAAAAAACTTAAAAGTCCGCATATTTATATGCAGGATTCCATAAACATGGAGGGTTAAGTCTCAAGATGTTTAATATATAATGCTCTTACAAAATTGGAACATATGTATATCACACACACACACACACACACACACACACACACACATGCATATTATGCTATTGTACGTTGTGGAATGCATTTTCAGGATGTTTACTTAAAATTTCAATGTTTTCTGTTTTATGGATAGATAGAGATTATTTTCATTGAAATTTACTTCCTGAGATGATACTGGAAATTTTATTGTTGTTTTGGAAAGCAGTAGAATTGCTTCCAATTTCACAAGTTTAAAATTATATTTCTATGATCTTTAGTACAATCATTACCTTCCAAAGGAAATTTTTCTCATGTATAATGCTAACAATAAACCAATCACCTTCAATGTTTATTTAGGTGGTTGTTTTTCTTTTGTTATCCTGCTTCTAAGTGTTTTCCATTTTAAATTATGAGAACAGATCACATAGGAAGCTTGCATCTGTTTATATCCCCTTGAGTAAAACTGATACTATGAACAGTGTTCAGAAAGATAATCAAGCACAAACCTTGATAACTGTGATTTTGTGTGTAAGGGACCTCTCATCATGACAAAAATGGAATATAAGTCATCATTCAGTTTCTAGACAGACCTTACAATACTTCAATCATTCCCAGACAGGTGACAAATTTCTTCCCCTTTCTGTTGGGGATTTGTGAGTTGCTTATTATTTTATTTTCTGAAGCAATTGATTTTTCTTATGCCTTTCTTGTCATCATTACTGTCTGAGTCATGTTAATGAACTCTCATTATTATAAACTATTTTATTTTAGCTGTACTGAATTTTTTTTCCAAACAAGTACTGAGAGTCAAATATCCTTAACCCTTTACTGTTTGCAACTTCTGGTAGGTGCTTAATTTTCCCTTTCTGTCTACAAAACGCCTTCACATTCTATCTATAAAAGGAAATATACTGTTGCAAATATTCAAATTATGGTTCTTGAAATTCATGAATTTTCTTCACTGATGTTAAACTGCCTATTCTTTCCCGCAACCTTCGATATGTTTGTCTACTAAGCAAAACTTGTTTAAAGTTGTAATTAATTTAATGTTAATCATTATTTTAGGTTATTACTTTCTTACTCAAAGATATTTTTTAGATCATACATTGTTTTATATTTTCAATAGTGTAAAGATATATTCCAAAATGATGACCCTTCTATCATTTTGGACAACTTTGATTTCTGCAGCAATGCACAAGATCTCTCACCAAATCTTTCTAACCCACCTCATCTGTTCATCCCAAGGGTTTATATTCCTCCTACACTTTTCTTTCTAGTCCCTCTATACAAAACCCTTGGGCAGACTTCTCCATACACATGGTTGGAGAGCCAACTGTTGACTAATGAGTAGTAATCTATCTCACTGACTGTCTTAGTTACCTTTCTATCACTGTGACAAAGTACCTGAGAGAACTCAACTTGAAGAAAAAAGGTTTACCTGTGGTTTTAGAAGTTTCAGTCTATGGTCTCGTGACCCACATCAGTATAACATGGTGAAAGGTATATCAGATGAAAGTGATGAGAAAGAGTAGAACTGAGACAAGATAAACCCTTCAAAGGCAGACTCAGTGAACTACTTCTTTCAACTGATCCTCACTCATAAAAATTTTCATTACCTCTGTTATGGTTCAGATATTGGGTCACCTTGAGAAGTTTAGAAATCTAACTAAGAGATTCAGCAGGGAGCCAGGGTTCTTACTCTATAAATATCCTCAGGCTGTGCAAGAGGAGGGCACAGAGGTGGTGGGAGTGCTACACCTGCCCTGGGTGCGGGTAGCCTGCTTACAATATAAGGGAAGAGAAGAGCTTTGTTCTTCCCCCATCCCTTTCGCTCTGGCTGCTTTTGCTAGATGCTACCTTGAAGTGTTGCCCCAGTGCCATGCTACCCTGCTTTAGGTCCAGCTGATTATGGACTGAAACCTCCACAAACAGTGAGCTAAATAAACTTTTCCTTGCTTCACTTTGGGTATCCGGTATTTTGGTCCCAGCAATGACCTCCCAGTAGCCCATTGTGAAAATATCACTGGATTAATCCTTTTATCATGGTATAACATTCTGATCTCGTCACTACCTAAAGACCCCATCTCTGAAACACTAAGTAAGTTTTAAACTTACAGACTTTTGGAGGGCATTTCAGATTCAAACCACAACACTGGTCCATATCTTCTCACAGTAACACTTTTCTACTGAAGTGCCTGTTTATTATCTCCAATCACACAGGATCTGAGCACCTCAGTTACTGTATATCTGATGTTGATCTTATCACATTTCTCCAGAAGTCTAGTTCGTCTCTGTTTTTCCTGTTCTTAATAAATGGTATCAGGAGTGATCCAGTTGCACAATCCAAATTCTTGGAAATCATCTTTAAATCTTCCTCTTGTTAATGTGGAGGATCACATGACTATTGCTAAAAAACATGCCAGTGTGAGAAGTTAAAGAATTTGCTTTCTGTACAGTAAAACAGGGCACTGTGGACAGATTCCACTCCAAATAAGATGTGTTGCAACTGAGAATAAGTCCAGGAATTCACTTTATAAAGGTAGAATTAGAATTAACATTTAAATAGTGTATTCTTTGGATTTGACATTTCCCATCAGACTAAAATTAGTTTTATGACCTAAATGAATTCTCATCCTTGTAATTCCATTTTCTTCAATTAGTTTAACATGGAAACACTGCAGTTCAACTCAGAAATAAAAGCTCATTTACATTTATTCAGATTAAAACCACAGATATTTTGGTCTAACTCAAGTTGTCTGAAAGAAACAACCCAGAAAGAGATCATGTGAGATTATACATATAAATAAGAATTATGAAAAAGTTCTTACTCTTAATAGTGAGTCAAACTCAATTTCCTTCATATATGTCAGGCTAGTGATTTGTTATACTGATCTATATCATATGTCAAGTGACTAACAAATTTAATTTATTTATTACATATCATAAATATATATTAATAAAAACAAATATGAAAAAACATTGGGCTAGGATTCAGTCTCCATTTAGATTGTTTGAAGTTTTATGTTCCTTCTATGAGTAAAAGAATCTTATCAGAAAATAATACACTGGAAAATGGATAAATGTATTTATAAATCTATAAATTGAAGCCACATTAAATGAGACTTCAGATTTATTTTTATAATACATATGATTTCAGATACATTTTTTTACAAAGCAATCACTGTCTCCTCATGCTAAGCACTCATTTAGGCTGTTTTTTGTTGTTGTTGTTGTTTCTTTTTAAAAATTTTAAAGAGAATAAAACAAAAGAGGACAGATCTAAGCAGATCAGAACAGAACAATGTAAGCAGCACAGCACTTCACAACAAGACAGTTGGATATTAACAGTAGCTATCGTATCTCTTTCTTTGAAATAGCTGAGTTTAGCTTCACACACAATAATGTCAAACATAACAAAATAGAATCAAACCACTCAGGAGAATGAAAGTATTGCAAGGCATTCTGAACCAAATAACCAAAGACGAACAATGGCTATTATCTCATTTTCCATAAAAAATTTGTTTACACTATCATATATATTAAAATCCAATAAGACACAACATGATAGAACCAATGGTAATAGAAAAACAAAAGCATGGTAGGACTTCAGAGCAAGATGATATCAAATCAACAATGGCTGCCATATTGTCTTCTTCAAAGTAATTATTCATACCATCACATATAATAAGATCAAACAAAACAAACCATTCCAACCAATGAATGAAAACATAAGACGTCAAAGCAATATAATGGTGAACAATGATTACCATAAAATCTTATGTACTCTTACCATTTCTTATACTAGGGTTGTTTATAAATACTAAATCTTCAAAATGATACCAACAAAATCTTTAAAATAGGATAATGCTACCTTTAAAGATTAAAAAAATCAATTATCTGAGAGACAAATTAATTGAGTAATGTTCATTTGAGAGATGAAATCAATGATCAGAAAGGCAACTGCGTAGGATCATGCAATCAGCACGTGGTCCAGCTGGGACTCATCCCGGCCACCCAGCTCTGTGGACATGTGCTGTCACATGGCACTGGAATAGTGACACTGCTCAACCTGACTTCCATCAGACTTCAAATGTAAACAGCACATGCTATATTTCTTGACAATTTTTCCGGGTAGTCAACTTGTTTTATATGAATTTTTGGATTTCTACTGAAGCACTATAAACATCTTCACAACCTGTATGCAAATCTTCTTCCTTCTATTAGGCACAGGAGAAATGGTTTTCTTGCTCTCCAAGTATCTGTCAGAAATTAGTTCCTAGATGATATACTTCTATCTTAAATTTCCCTTCAACAAGATCAAGGTGATATTCAGAGATGAGAAGATTATTTAGAAGTAGTTCGGGAAAGAACAGCACTAGACATGAAATGTAGTCAAGGGTTCTAGAAAGACTCACAAAGGACAGAAATTTTGCCCCTAAAAAAATAGAAATGTTTGCAGATTCAGAATACATGCATTAAACAATTCCTAGGATTCTGTAGCACTATGTAAAATGATCAGGCATAGAACCTGGCCAGGTGGCTTTAAATGAATTCAGGAAATATTTTTACAAACATCCGGCATATTTGGAAATTCTGTGAAACACATCCAAGAAGAGCATTTGCAGAAAAGCAATTATTTTAACATATGTTCTTAATGTTGACATATGTCCCAAATCAAAAGAATTTGAGGGACAATTCTTCAGTTTCAGACATTATTTCTCATTCATGAAGTTATTTAACTTTCTCAAAACTGCTTTACAGCCAGAATCCTTGTGTAAACTTTGGCTATCACTACACTTCAAGTAGTTTGGTTAATGGTATGCTGAGGAAAGTAAATTGGTAGAGTATATTTACACCTGAATATTTCAAATAGTCAAAGCTACTCAAAATATTAACAAAGATATGATGATGTTATTGTTTAGCGTATCAGTTTTGTGCAAACTGAAAAGGTAGAATTCAGTGCCTTTTTTTTTACAATCTTGGTTTTTTTTTGTATATTTGTTTCTTTTTCTTTTTTTTTTTTTGAGATAGGATCTTGTTTTGTACCCCAGATTAGCTGTGAACTTGCAGTGATCCTCCTGCCTCAGCCTCCTAAGTGCTAGAATTACAGGCGTGCACCACCATGCCTGACTTGCAATTCTGTAATGTTTTTTTCCAAATAAACAAAATTAGCTAAGCTAAAGAGTTCATATATATTTAATTTCTAACAAATAAATTCTACAGAGATTTTTGAGGCTATCTTATAAAATCTCCTTGAGGTTAATGGGTAAGGCTGAATTCTCTGGTTATTTCTTCTACATATGCAGGAGCCCATGAGCACCAGTTACACGTGACTCCTGTAATAGCCATAATTGCCAACGCTTTCTTGATTGTTATTTATTTTACACAAAAAATTCATTTTTCTTTGTATATGAAGCCCAAGAACAGTGCACCATGCTCACAAGTGAATTAACATTTCCTCTTTTATAAAACCTCATATTTGACTAAACTCATAATTAAATTGAACAGAGAATTATCTCTGTTGAGAATTTTAAAATATATACTTAAATTCAGTGCTTTTCATCATCAAGAATTTGACTACCGTTGGGTAAGCCCGTCCTCAGTAACTTTGCTAGTTACTGATTTATTTCCTCCCTGTAGAACAAATTAGCCTTTGATACCCCAAGAGCAAGCTGTTAGATCATGTTCTTACATTTCCTATAAGTGGTCCCTATAAGAAGGTTTGCATTAATAGATTCCAGCATATATATTTTTGCTTAACCCAAGCATTTACAGTGTGAATGACATGAATCTACCCCACTTTCTAGGTGTAGATCAAACGAGGAGTTTCTGCCCTTACAAGCCTCTCTCACAGAGGATGGAGGTATAGTGCAGCCGATTTTCTGCAGGAGGAGTGTGCAAAAGGTTCTGGGAGATTACACAGAAACACACCTATCTGTCAGAAATTAGTTCATAAAAGCTATACTTTTGTCTTAAATTTACCTTCCACAAGATCAAGGTGATACTTGATGTTCAGTGATGAGGATATTATTTAGAAGTGGCTCTGGACAGAACAGCACTAGACTTGCAGTCTCTCAGATGGAAGACCAGATTGTACCTTACAGTACTTAGGTTACACAGGTACTGGGATGAAAAAGGTACCAATATGTGCAGTTTCTGAAACACGTAGGAGAATCATGTTCCAAGTTTCTCGTGAGTTAATAACTGTAGGACAGATTGTCTGAGGAAGGTAGGAGTCAGGAATAGAGGGAGACAGAAATTTAAAAACCTGGGACTGCATATCCAGAAGAATAGTGAGTGATGTTGAAAAGTTTGGATTTTATCAGGAAGGCTAGCAGAGCTAGCTGAAGCCCACCAAGTAGTAAAATAACGGGACCGGTGGGGATGTTGGAAGTAATTCCTTAGCAACAATATGTTGACTGAAGAGGAGTGGAGGATCCTGCAGTGAATTAGGAAAACAAAACAGCAACCATGACCTAAATTACAGCACAGGCAGGAGGAGAGGAAAGAGAACATTCCATAAGGGGTGCTGTGGACACAGACCCTACAAGCTATCAAGCTATTTATGAAAACAGAAAAAATAGAACAGCTGGTGACAATTCTCAGCACACTGATCAAGTAAAACGTGGAGACCTGATGCCATTCATCAGGGTAAAGGATATAAGCAGAGGAGAAAATTTGCCAGAGGATGAGAAAAAACAAAAATTAATGATAGTTGACCTTTTGTAACATTTAGAAAGAAGATACAATTTATAACTGTGTTTTATAAAAAACAGACCTTCTGTCCTTCAGCCTCATGGATTTGTTAACTAGTGTTAATTCCTTACCTTTTTTTTTCTCTTATGAAATGTTGTATCATTTCTATCCTTTTTTTTCTGTTTTGCTTTTTAAGATAAAAAATGTTTAAAAAAGCAGATTTTCTATATAAAAGATTAGAATAGTGCTTATGCCATAGTGATATTGAGATTTGTAAATGTATTCATACAAGAGAAGTTCCTAAGATGGCCTAATATATAAATATTGCTAATAATATTACTCATTGTTATTTTAACCAAATGGATACAATATAGCAATTTTAAATGGGTGCTAAAGCTCAGTACAGAAATGTGGACCAACGAAGGCAGTGTAGGTATGGTCCTCACAGTGTCTGTCAACCCTGACTGTCCATTAGAATCACTCAGGAGCCTTGCCTGAGCCTTTCCTGGTAACTGCGGTGTTCAGCCAGGTCAGATACAAATGGGAAATAGAATCAAAGGCCAAATGACACTTTCCAGGGAGGGTGAGTAGAATGGGAAGAGATCTTAACGTTCAAGGTTTCCAGGCCAAAAATGTCATCCTTTTAACAATACCAGCTCTTTCTCCAGATTCTGGGTCAGTCCAAACCACAATATCCTGGAAAAATACAAAGATAGTAGAGTCTTTCATTTTGGGCTACCTGGGATGAGTTATGGAGAGTAACGAGATGTCACCATCAGTTATCCTGAGGCAGAAGTCATGGAGACCTTGAGAAAACCATGGCTGGGGAAGAATCATTGTGGAATCCTTACATGCAGGATGAAATGCTTCTGGACAGGTGTAAGCGAGGTAAGAACTCTGGGAGCTCCATCAGGTTGGTGGCAGCAGGATGGCAGAGACTCAGTCTTAGATAGCGTCTATTGGTCTTGGGATTATCAGTAAATTAAGAGAAAGATGAGCAGTTCTTAGAATGTGAGAAAATGGGGCTTGCTCCTCACTTTGAAGTCTCAGGGCAAGGAGCCTCGAGAGACATGTTTCCTCAGGTAGCCGTAGGAAACTGACAGATCTGTACCTTTTGAGGAGCTGTCCCAGGAATCAGGTCTATCATGACACATAGCTAGCAGTGATGAACAGAATAGCAGATGAATGTCTGTTTCCTTCTACTACACCTTTACACATATAGATATCATCGAAGACTAATTGAGGCAGCACCTTCTCTGGAGGCTAGAGCCCTGCCCACCATATTATTGGAAGTGCAGAATTTTCCCAGATTGTTTCAACCCAAGCACCAAGTACAAAATTGTGTATTCACAAGAAACATTGACTCCCTATGCAGTGTTATATGACTGTGAGTTGGTCCATTTTATGCAGACAATATGTCTCACCTAAACTAGCATTTGCCTAAACTTAAAATCAGTTGTTTTCATACTACATTATAGAGTATATTTAGAATCAGTAAGTATAGTAGTCCAGTTTGGCTGATATAAGCCATTCAAGATGCTATAAAATGACATGCAAGACTACACTGTGCCTCAAATCTCAAAGAAAAGAGAAAACAGTAAATTCAGTAAAAAGTGGAGACATTGGTTTTAGATAGCAGTCAATAATTGTTTGAACTTATCCTTTCTACTCCACAAATATTTGACAGGTCCTAGGATATATCAGATACTGTTACGTGCTTTGTTTTCAGGATATAACAAGAAAAGTAACAAAGACTCTAGTTATAAAGCCTAAATTCTAGCAGAGTAGGATGGAAGGTTAAGCAAGATACACCCAGAGTCTGCAGGTGATAAATACAATAAACATAAAGATGCAATAAGGAGAGAAGTTGATGACGGTAAGGGAGGCTACTTGCTTTTTATGTTGCTATTATATACAGATGGCTTACCTGGACAGGGACATCGGAACAAGACCAGCAGGCAGCAAGGACTAAACCACCTAAGGAGTGGACAGAGCAGGAAGAATTTGTAGTTCAGAGCCCCAGCGACAGTAAGACGCAGCAAACACCTGGCTGCCCCAGGTCGAGGAGCTGACAGCCTCCTTGTGTGTCTTACATGATTACGGCCGTTACTTACTACGGAATTTGTTTTTGTGTTCTGTCTTGGTATGGCTTTTTGTATGCAAACTTAGAGAACAAGAAGAAAAACAAAAAGATCTTCTCCACCCTCTTTGTCCTTCGTGAAGATTAGAGCCAAAATAACTATTTAACAAACCTACCCACCACTCGTGTCTCCAAACCCTACCATCATTTTTAACTACACCAATTTTCTCTTTTACTGTCTGTCAATTGAAGATATACAAGAGCAGACCTTTTCTGGTTCACAAAACATTCCTGGCCGTTTGGGAAGGCTGGGTTTTCTTTTCACACTTCTAATTATGAAAGGGAACCTTGACACAGCATAATGGAGGGTGCAGAACAGCTGCGATAATTGTCTTCTTGGTGTTTGATTCATTAAATGGCACACTCTGCTCCTTTCTGAGTAATAGCATTTTAGAATCGTAATAATGCAATATTGACCAGCAATACTGGATAATACAATATTGGGCCAGCTTGGTGGCATCATACATGTGAAATTGCATTTTTTTCAGTATTTGGAGGAGAAGCACAGAGTTACCTGACTTTCTAGATGGTTTAGGGGACACAAATCACCTCAGAGAAAATTGCCTTTTAGTTATAGCTTCTGGGAAGTTTGCTAGAGTTTCAAGTTTACTAGTGTCTTTTCAAATTGGGAATATTAGAGATCTGATTTTTTTTCTCCTGGTATCATTGTGGGTTTTGCTCTTTTTATTCTCCTGATACTTCCAGTATTCATTCTGACTTCTGCTGAAAAGTAACATTTCATAATTTATAACTCCCTTAAAGACAAAGGGCACAGAAGAACCAGCCTGCATGTTCTGTCACTGCAATCTGATGAACGTTGCTTCCAGAGGTTATAAAAATGACATGATCAAAAAGGATCACTATGGTCTTCACTTCAACTTTGACCCAATTGCTGAACTCAAAACAGGGCTAGCTTTAAACAATGACAACATTGCTAATATAAAGAAAAACCGTATGATATGATCTGGATGATACCAGAAAGTTTTGTGCTTCAAATACTAACTTTTATACAGATGCTCCATTAGTGATCCAATCCTAATCCATTAAAAATTTATTCTACCAATTTTTTCAAGCATCATTTATGGAAAATTATGAATGTGAAACATATAATACTTTCTTTTGATTGAATGTATTCAGCACTTCTCTCTTACACAAAAATAAATAGGACATGGAAATATAAAAGTAACAGTGGGAAAATGCAGAAAAATAATAGCAGAATTCCAGAAAATCATTTCTTTAATGATTATTCCAGAGACGACCTATGTGAGGCAGGCCAGTGTTTACACCCTTATTGACTATTCACCAGTCTCGTGTAACCACAAAAGGATGGAGAGAAGAAATCTGGTTTCCCAGACAGTGGGCATCTCACCTTCAGAAACACAAAGAGGAAATATGCCCAGAAAATCTGAGTATAACACCCACCTGGGTCATTTCAGTCTACCATAATTAAGTGTATGTTTTTGTCTTTTCTGACACAAAAGAACACTGTCATACAAGGGTGACAATTTGCCACTTACAGGCAAGTAGAAAGTAGAATATTACTCTAACTTGGTAGAATAGTGGGTTTATTTGGAAATCATATTAGGTGGCTGCCTTTATCTAAACAATGTGAGGGCCTAAGCACCCCCAAATAAAAGAAATACTGCACAATGCAGAGGTTATAAAATCATGCACACACCATAAATGCCTTTATGTCACGAAAAACAGATTTTCCCTTGCGTCTACCACATCAGCAAAAATAAGAAATAATCCTTACTATTTCTGTGGCCTTCTTCGTTGCAAAAATGGCTCATAGAAACTAATTCTTAAACTCTTCTCTGTGATCTCTGGTGAGAAGTCTCCCAGAGAAGAAAGTATTCAAAGTGAAAGACAAGAAAGAACCTTGCATGTGGAAAGGCTGAAACAGAAGCTAAGCTAGTGAAACCCTAATGCAGAAGTGAACTCGGTATGGCCAGGAACCCAGAAATTCCCTGTTGCAAAATTGAGAGAGGTAATTCAGAGAATCAAGAAAAATAGGAATGGGCTCCATGTGCACAGGGGTAGAGGGAGTTGAGACTTGATTCTAAGTATATTCAGAAATCACTTGGAAAGTTCTAAGCGGTGATGTGGTAAATTCTTACTCCTGTATACTAAACAGTACTCTGTCGCTGGGGAGAGTAGCAGAAAAAAGGAAGACAGCTAACCACAGCTATTGCCATGGTGCAGAGGGAAGGTGACAGTCACTTGAGCTGGCAAAGGAAAAGTTTCACTGTAAAGTAGGTTTTTAGGGTAAAGCTGAAAGGAACTGCTGAGAGTTGTGGGAAACATTGGGAGTAAAGAATTAAAGATGACTCCTACTTCTTGAAATGGAAGAGAAATATTAGTTAAGTGCTTGAAATGGGCAACTTTTCACAATGCATTTAACTTGGTGCTCAGGGATCTTTGTTTTAATTTTTCTGATCAAATGAATCAGACAATAAGAATATTAAAAAGACAATGATAATGATGAAGATTTTCTGTCTTCTTGTCTGTTATGGTTTAGGCCTAAAATGTCCACTAAGATCTTATGTGCTCAAAGGTGAAGCCTGGTTGGAAGAGGTGGATCACTGGGCACATGTCTTAGAAAGATAATGTTCTGTCTCTGACTCCTCCCTTCTCTCCCTACCTCATAGCTACCATGAAATGAGCACTTTTCTTCCCAATGACTTTCACCCAAGCTATTTCTTCCCTGAAACCACCAAGCATGGACTGAACCATTTGAAACCATAAGCCAAAATCAGCATCCCCTCCTTTAAATTTCAGGTGTTGGATATTTTGTTCCAATGACAGAAGAAGTGAATAATGCATGTTTTTTCACTATAGCAGGTGCTAGAAGTATTACAAGGTTAGAATAATTCCACTCTTCTTTAAAAAATCTTAAAACTAAAACTTACTTGAATCTACTTGAAATTAATCACTTAACAGTTTACCCTAAGTGATTTAGGCAGCACATTTATTTATGAAGTGACTATCCCAAGGATTCACTTGGGCAAGTATCACGTCAACCAGTCAACTCTTGTATTGAATAAATTTGATAAAATTGGTTTTTATATTTCTTGTTAATTATCTTACAAAATTTAACAAAAAATGCAATTTGTGGTCATCCTTATGCTATCGTTTGTGTCTAGATGCTTCCCCGCAAAGATTCATGCAGTCGTGGTGGGTGGGATTTCTCCAGGGTGACTGACTAGAGTTTGTGATTGATTCATGATCCAATGCTAGTACTAAGGGTACGAGTGCTACAGCTGTCCGAGGGTGGGTAACCTGCATATAATATAAGGGACAGAAGGAGGGTTGTCTTTACTCTCTCTGTTGCTGTAACCAATTATCACACTTGTAGTATTTAATTACAATTGGATTAAAGGAAACACCTTCTGTGAAGCTTTCACCTGTTACTTCATGAGGCTTTGTGGGGAGAACATCTAGATATCAGGCATAACAACATAGGAAAATAAAAATAGCGGGAGAGGCTGAGCTTTTCTAGGAGGCTAGCAAGGGCCACTCTTTGGGAAGTAACTTGAAAGTCAAGATCTGAAGAACTTTACTGGAGAGATTATCACTGTACTATAAACTCATAACACATATATACTCCCAAGTGGTGATTTATTGACTTTAGCCACTCAGTCACTTCAAATTCTAAATGGCAGCACTTATTCAAATGACAACCTGGCCTTTGGGCAGATGGCCATTGCCGATCCATTCAGCTTCACTTGGGAATGAATATTTGTCACAGGGAACAAATTCCTGTAGTTTCTAAAGATAAGGGAGATGCTGTTAAGCTGTAAGACAAGCTGACATGGCAGCTAATTGACTTAAGTACTCCAATATAAACCTCTACTTCCCTTTACATTCCCAGAGCTCAGCAAAGTACCAACATATAGGAAGCATTCAAGGGTGAGTGATGGGTTGAGTGAATAAATGAATAAAAGCAATTAAAGACACAGAAGAAGGCAATTTTGGGCTTCTGTTAAGTAGGAAGGAAGTCTATGTACCAGATCAGTCATGGCCTTCCCCAACCACCACTATCATCATTGTTGGAGCTGTACATTTCTAACTGGCATGCTTACAAAATTAAATTAGAAATATTTTGAGTTTTGTTGATGTTTAGTCTTTTTCACTTATAATTTCAGGGCTCCTCAGAACATAAGAGTAACCTGGATATGCTAAAATGCAACTTTCTAAGCTAGCCCAGCTTAATTAATTACAATTAGAAAAAGACCTAAAAATATTAATTCTACTGAATATCTCAAGAGATCACTATGTAAACGAACACTATTTTGCAGTCTGTTTCTTACCAAGTCCAATCTACTGCCCATTTAAAAGGCCTCCTGTATTCTTTGTCTCCTGCATTATCATTGTCACTATTAAAATTGTGTCACTCATCAGTTTGATTCCATCAGCCACATATCTATCCTCACTTATTCTTGTGTCTATTTCAAACCATTTTTGCACTTTAACCCAATATGAACTTTCTCAAATAATGATTTTTGGATGGAAAATAGCCAAATGTCTTCCAAAAGTAGCAGAATCTAGTTTTCTTAAGGTCACAGATTGGAATTCTGTCTTTCCTGTATTTTAACTTTCTCAAACTTGAAGTCTTTTCATTGATTGTGTACAAAAAGAATATCGTACTTATTGGCTTCTCCAAAGAGTTCTGTGTTTCATGTTGCCTTGTGAAACCCAAAAAGAAACTCAAAAAAGAGACGAGGCAGGAAATCTGCTTCTGATTCATTCTTTTCCACAACCCAGCTTTGTGAATGTGAGCCATTTGCTTAAGTTCTCCGGGACCCTTATGTTTTCTCTGTTACAGGAATGAACTCTGTACCAGTGACTTTCACACATTTTGATGGCTACTGCTTAAAAAAAAAAGAGATTTGTTTTTCATAGCAATCTATGACTATGAAGTTTTATAGAATGTCACCAAAAAGTCCTTCTTACATGGGATGGGCTGATATATTATCTTTCAATCTATTCTATTCCATTCTATATTATTCCTAATATTTAAAACATGCTAGCTGCAATGCTGTAAATTGATTTTACAGCACTCTAATAGATGATGGTGGTAGCTTGAAAAATACAGATATAAGTGTTCATTATGGTCCATTCCAGTTCTAAGTCCCCAAGATAATGAATAAACAAGGAGGTTGTTCTACATATTTGTGGATTTTTCTTATTCATATATTATCTCTATCTAGTTATCTTGCTTCTCTCTAGCTATATATGTACTTTTTTTTTCTTTAGGAAAGAAGTAAATTTTCTAGATTTTCTGACAACTCTCAAAAAATAGCACAGATTCATTTTATGGATTTTTAAATTTATAATATAAAAGATATATTTAATAATGGTTCGAACCAATGGGAAAGAAATCTTTTCCCTTTGATTTCACTGAGCCAAGCAGAGGTTGCCTTCCAGGTACTGCTACCATGACGGAGGAGTAGGCGTTGAGACTGAAGGGCTGCCCTTCCTATCAAGGTGAAATCACTGGCTTAAGCTGTTTGGTTCCTACTGTAGACATCCCAAAAAAGTCACGTGGAGAAATAAAAACACATGACCAACAATTTGCTGACCTCATTGTACAACTACTAAATCATAAGAAGATGGAGCTGAGTCACCAATATTTTTAATATATTCAGGTGAGGGCTAAGAACTGGACTTGCATTTATTTATCTTCTTGCTCATTCATTAATTTATTTATCATATTTATAGTACATAATGATTGTATTCATCATGGGGAGTTGACATAAGAATATGGAATTTATTAATTCTTATTTCAATCCTATTCCCAGCTCCCTGCATCTCTTGATATTCCTCAAGTCACAGCGCTCTGGAAACTAGTGTTAGTCCAAAGAAGAGTGAGGAAACCACTGCTGATAAAACGTTGCCCTTTTACTCCCTCATCTTAATATATCTCCCCTAATCACATGGGTCTTCTCTTTCATCACACTCAGTCCATAACTGAGATTCACTATTTGGTCATTTTGTGGTACTCTGGATTAAGCTAGGATCTTCACACTGAGCAGTACCTCTACTCCTCCCTTTTTGAGACAAGATCCCCTTAAACTGTTAAATCGTGCAGTCTGGGCTCTCATTTACCATCGTCCTGTCTCAGAATCTGGGACTGCTGGGGTCAGAAGCATGAACCCCCATGCCAGGCTCGCCGGGTGTAATTTAAGGAAGAATGTCTTCAGATTCCGAATTTTCTCTGTTGGTTTTGCTCCCAGTAGTAGCTCCCAAGAGCAAAGACCTTTGGAGCAGAAGAGCTCATAAATAATAGTTTCCTTTTTCTCAGGGTGGAGTTGTAAACAGCTGGTACTGGTGCTATTTTGAAGAATTGAAAGCTAAAGTGAGGAGGGACAGAAGTAAGAACCATCCCTCATCTCATCTGTAGACATCGTGAAAGTTAGTTGAAAAAATCACAGGGACTTCCGATCACAAACAAGCAACCAACCAGACCAGAGACATTGAAAGGAGTTAGAAGAAGTAGTGACTTGACTTTAATATAAACAAAGTCTAATCTGGGCATTGATTATACTTTAAATCACTTTTAAATGAAGTATCATTAAGGAGAAAATGTAGTGCTCGAGGAAGGCTTATCCCCAAAATCAAATGAAAACATTTAACAAACATCTATTTTTAGATGTTATGGTGCTTTTGGTCTTTGTTCTGTAGACCTGATGTTGTTATATAGTGATCCGTTTTCCCTCATAGTCATAGTCATTGAATTTTGATATATAAAGATGGTTTCTTAAAAATCATGAATTCTCACATCAGATGAACATCACAAGCTTTTATATGCTTCCTTATCGCCATCTGTTGCATGTTAAAATAATGCAAGGTACTGATGGCATGGCACAACTGAATTATCCACAGGAAATCAAAAGGGGTGTCTAAGCCACTTCCAAAAGGCACATAGTTCAGATGTACCCAGAGAGCTGCAGACACATTACGTAGGACTCTCAGTTCTGCACTGGCTTTCTCCAGCATGCAAAGATTAGTGAAAGGGATTTCCCTTTTGTTTTGAGATTAGGACATTTTTATGATAAACACAAAAATATATTTCCATATATGAAATTATATGGTAAATAATAACTATACATTCAGTATATTATAATAACTATAATTAAGTTATTTAATTTTTAATAATACTGGTATAAAGACTGGTAGTGTTTTATTTCATTACATTTTGATCCCCTTACTTGGTAAAAACAATACAAGATTGGAATAGGTTGTAAGCCTTGCTGGAGAAAGCTAAGAGTAATCTTCAGACACCCAGGCACTGTCTCTTGCTTTTGCACTTTTGTTCATCATAAGGATGGGACTTTGTTCAGGCTGAGATCATTCGGCATCTGGACATGAGTGTGTCTCATACGGACATCTCATCATGGAAGAGCACAGAGGACCTCAAATGCCAATAGACATGCTCCAACCTTTGTAGTAGAGCAAGAATCAGGAATTTTACTCAATTCTGATGCGTCCGCCAGCTTGGAAAGTATAACCGTCAGTTCCAGGGCATGCTTTGCAGAGAGGCCAGATATGAGGGGGAAGCTCTCTGGTGCATATTGTGTGTGCGCTTGTTCTGTGGAGCTGCCTCCAGGTCACCAATTCCCATAGAAGTGGCTAAATACTGGAATCATATAGTAGGTGCGTGGGAGTGAGGGTGTGTGGGGGTTTGTGTGCGTGTTGTCTTTATCAGTACAACACAAAACTGACAGCTCTGTTTCCTTATTCCTTTTGTCTTGTCACATGCTTTTTGTGGTTGCTATTGAAATTTCTTTCTACTATAAAATCTGAAAACCTGGGAAAATTGGTAGAACTGGTGAAAGTAGCAGCATGGAAAGAGGATGAGTGATTTCTGAGCCTTATTCACTTAGGTCTCACCAGCCTGAAGGTAATATGTTGATTATGAAATATGTGAGGAGGCCAAGAGACTCCTGTGAGATGCTAGTTTGGGAACCTGGGGGGCAGGTGGAAAAGAGGGGTTCCTAACAAAGAGATCCTCCTTACTTGAACTTGGGGATAGATGCCAAAATGGGAGCCCAGGACTAACCCTGCTGTCACAGTTTTGCCTAGAATCAGACCCATGCCTGGTCTGTTAGTGCATAATGATCTCTGAGCAAAAGCTTGTGGGCACAATTCCTTAGCAAAAAACAAATTCTGGAAAGAAAATCCTTAGACAACAGAGACATGGGTCACAGGCTGCTGCAGATCCAGTCTTGATTCAATCAAATATTTTTACAAATACAAGCTCCTACACTGAGAGCTCTCCTCAGAATCTCCTTACGACAAGTGTCCATCAAGGTTATCTGGATCAGAAAAATGACAGTCTTTTCATGGATCAGTGTCAGGTAGGAAAACTGAGATGATTCCAGGTTCCAGAAGGCTTTGGTCTGATTGTGACTTTGTTTTGGTTTAATGACTTAAGGAGGTATCTCTCTTCAGAAAAAGAGCATAAGGCGTTTTTGTTCTGATGGATTCTTCTTGAGGACTGTGTACCTGACTCAAGCGAAGCCTCAAATTATGCAAAGTGCACCGGACAGTACTTCCGCTTTCAGCAAGGCGTAAGTGAAAACGCCCTGAGAAAAACGTCTTGCTTCCCTGAGACCATGTCCACAGGCACCCTGGAACTTCCCACTTTGAGACAAAGATTGTCTGGGCACAACTAGAGACAAAACCAAGCAGCAGCTCAGTTCACAGCTGGGAGACAGCGCCAGTAAAATAGGGAACACAGACAGGGATTTATTTGATGTAAGCCATTAATCTTCTTCTTCTTCTTCTTCTTCTTCTTCTTCTTCTTCTTCTTCTTCTTCTTCTTCTTCTTCTTCTTTGTGTGTGTGTGTGTGTGTGTGTGTGTGTGTGTGTGTGTGTTTGACATAAGATCTCCCCGTGCAGTTCAGGTTAGCCTTAAACTCACTTTGTAGCCCGGGTTGGCCTCAAACTCATTGCAATCCTCCTGCCTCAGCCTCCTGGGTGCTGGGATTACAGGTGTGCACCACCATGCCTGGCCTAGCAGTTAACTTATTAGACAGATTTTAAAGAATGCTTTTGAACATTACTAATACGGCTTTTAATTTATTTCTATATCTTTTAGAATAATAGCACAAGATGAAGTCTATTTTACCTCTAGATAAATATGCATCAAACCATACCACGTTGAGTTAGATGTTGGTAATCTTAAACTTTTAGTAAAAAGGCAAAATAATAAATGCTGTGACAGGTCTCGAGGGCCATTCTCAGTGACAATAAAGCCTGAAGCTATAAAAAGAAGCAATCTGTTCAAGATCTAACATTTCTTTTGCAAGGAGCAAGCTGAGAGTTAAGGTCAAAATGAGGTAGGTCAGCATCCAGCACTTTGATTTGGCTCTAGAACTCAAGCTTGGGGAATTTTTCTCTTGTTTATGTAAGTCTCTGTGTTTCTGCCTATGTTAAGTGAATGCTAGAAAATGATTCCATCTCAAACATCAATTGCTTATTAAGAATCTATTCAGCAACAAAATAACCCAATTCAATGACTTTTAATTTTGAAAATATTGACCTTGCTTCTATAATGAATATCACTAAAGAACTAAATAATGTAAATGACATTACATTTTATGTAATGTGTCTACAAGGAATATTAGAGTTATATGACCATATCAGATAATATTTATTAAGCATGAAACATGTGTTAAATACTCCCATTATTGGTAGGGTTTGAAAATAAACTGCTTGTGAAGCATTTAATCTAAGGAAATATACATTACTGGCTTCTCTAAGAAATGGAGTAAATTGTTGCTCATATTGATTAGATCTGTGGAAATAAGCAATTCGTGAAGACTCAGTTTCCTCATCTGTGAAATAATAAAATGAGGATTCAGAGTGAGCATTGGAGTATATTTTTCCCAAATTGTCTTTCAGCTAAGTCTTTTTATGATTCTAAATCTTTTATCTTCATTCCAGCTTAAATATTTCCCATCAGTAAAACACTTAACTGCTCATTTGACAAATATAAGTTAAAGTTTGTAAGCCAGTGCTGTGAATAAAGCAATAAGAATGTAATTTGGTGAAAGCGAACAAAACCATTTAAATTTGACATACTGCCTTTATAAGTATTAATAAAGAATCTAATAATATAAAATCTTCTACTCTTGAATGATTACAGAATAAGAAATTACTGTTATTGCTTTTTAAGCATGTTACTTTTCTTTTCCTATTGTTTAAATCAGTGACAAAAAAAACCTTTGAAAGAACAAGTCAGCAACCTCCCTTTGTTTTGTTCAAATAACAGTCACTATAGATTTTAAAAGAAGGACCTGAAATAAATATCACTGGTAGCACTCACACATTAAAGCCAAAAAAGGGGATTTTAAAGGCATACATAATTATTGCAGCTCTCTTTAGGTAATATTTAGAACAGCATTAAGTTATAGTTCAGAAAACATGTCTATGGCCATTTAAATAATCACAGGACTGTAAAATGCCAGGGCATTCTATGAGCTGCAGGGAGCTCAGTTTTGTCAGTGGAGAAAAGAGTGACACTCTGACTGCATGATCTGTGGAAACTGCCACTGAAGGAAGAAAGATGATTTCTGAGTGAAGTAGGTTAATTTTTAACAGATAAGCTCATTCTGATCTAGTCAAATTAATGAAGCTTTCTCTGAATTGAAGTAAGTTGGTGAGCTTTGTGGAAGCTTTAGAGACTGTCAGAATTCTGTAGCAGCAGACATCTGAAGTATTTGAAAGAGAGAGAATAAGCATCTCTTGAATAATAAGGGACTGCTTTAAAAAGCTGTAAAATGTCTAAATGATCAGAATTAAGAAAATGAGTGTGTGTTTAACAATGAGGAAAATTTTTAAAGAGTTTGATAAACTTCCTTAACTGCTTTTCTGACTTTTAACTTTCACCCTTTACTTATGATATAGGGGAATGAAATTCCCAACCTGCTATACATCCAGTATGCATTTGTGTTCTCTAAAAGCAAAGAATGAATTTTAGGAACAACAGAAGTTAAGAGCAGAATATATTTCCTGAGACAAAGAAATCATCTGTCTGAGAGAGAGACAGGAGTTCTGAGTGAGTTGCCAAAAACTCTCTTTTCTAGGGACTTTTATAGAGCAAAACCATAGAGTGAGACAGGTCTAAACATGGGAACTCACAAGGTAGTCATGAAGTGGGACAAATTATGGTCAACCAATAAGATTAATTGCAGAGATAAAATTGATTAAATCAGGGACAAATGGGTAAGCGAGTCATATAGCAAGGGGGCATGCTTACAGAGCAGCGACTCTTCCTGATGGGGACTCCTGGCTTCCTCAGGGTAATAGAGACCTATTTAGAATATCAATTTCTGATGTTTATCCTTAGGAAGTATGTGGGTACATTTGATTTACCTTTTGTCTTGAGGTGTGGCCCATAGAGAGGTGTCCGTCTCCCCCAGTTACAGGGTATCTGGCCTTCTGCGTTGGCTCCTTGAGGGCCCAGCCCTTTCTGACTGCCTTAATATTTCTAATTCGGTTACCTGTAACACTATGATATTGACTTTCAAAATGTAAAACAAAAAAGGAGGATCTTACCCTCAACTATATCAAATATGAGAGGTAAGAATCCTCGCAGCTGAATAAAACTTAATGGAATGAACCAGTATTTCATAGGCCTTCCAAGATTCTTATGATTTTTTTCCCAATGAAAAGCAAAAGGAGCAACCATACTAGAAAATAGATTAAAATTTTAAAAAAAGATTTTAAAACATATTTTCATGTATTTTAAATTTTGAGGCCTTGAATTTTCAAGTCAGCCAATAGTTTACAGTTACAAAGCATTTAATAACTTGTCTAATAATAGGGGAAGTAAAAGTAAGAGTAAGGAAATCAAAATGTATTTATATTAATGTTATATTTTAATGTATTTAATCAGTTAATGTATTTAATCAATTCTAGGCTTAAAGAGGGTGCCCAGCAGTACTTGGAGCTTCCCGTTCACAGTAGAGATGGAAGGAACGCAACCTCCTCACAGACCACCCTGCAATGCGGAGAATGAATATGGAATGAAAAATATCAATAGTTGATCAATACTGAAGCATTCAAATTACAATTGTGGGATTATTTTTTAAAAAGACCCTTAGTTTAGCTGAAAGAGTCACCTGAGGGAACATTGCAACCAAGGCCTAACCAGGCAGGCAGAGGAAAACCAAGATGGTTGAGGAGAATGTTCTAGAAGGATAAGGCACTGAGGTGTGAAAAGTAAGGTGACTCCAGAAAGTGAAAGTGTAGATTTCATAAAATAGTGATGTTTTGAAAGGAGATGACTTAAAATGAGGTTGAGGATGTGAGATTTCTATCACAAGGAAGGTCTTTGTCCGAAATGAACAGGAAGTCTTAAAATTGAGTCCTATTTACCTGTTTTTAAAACATTTCCCTTCACCCAGGGCAGCATTTTGGTTTCTGTGAGCTCTATATGCTTTTGAAAATCCCTTCTTCCATAAAATATATATAAAGAGTAAGTTTTTTTATCTCTGTATTACCATAAAGAATACATATAATTTAGAATGAACTGTGTATATTTTTATTCAGATAGTAAAAAAAATTTGAAACATTTTGTAGTTTCCTTAAAGTGCTGTGGACTCTTGGCGCTGTTCCTATGAAGCCAGTGGATAACTAGGCCTACTAGGAAAGAACAGATTTAAGTCAAGATACAGTGCAAAGCTATTACATGACTAGCAAGAGAAAGTGGCAGAAGTAAGCAAGAAAAAAATCAATAAAATATTAATTTGGTTCTTAAATAGAAATGAAGTGCACACCATCTACTTATACATGCATGCATTATATATATTTTTTTATAAAAGGAAAAAAATCACACTATGGTTCATTTAAAATGTGACAGAAGGAAATAGGAAAGCGATAAGAAAGGCAGATTTTGGGAGCTCCTGAGTTAAAAAGAACAAGAAACCAACAGAGAAGGCAAGAAGGATGATGGCCAGACAAGAGAGAGAAAAATGTCCCCCAAAGCCACGGTCATGGTAAAGGATGGGTCCAATGGATGGGTCCAATGGGACATGGCAAAGGATGGGTCCAATGGATGGGTCCAACGGGACATGGCAAAGGATGGGTCCAATGGGACATTACTCTTGGCAGGTAAGGGTGCTGTGCAGGTGTACAGGACTGAAGCAGGAAGCCCAGGAAATATTTTTGGAAACCCTAAAGGCAATGCACTAAGAACCTTCTATTAATCTTTCGCAGTCCTCAGAAGAAATTAGTTGAATGTGTGCTTTTATCAAAATAGTTGTGCCAGCAGGGCAGAGCTTTCTAGAGGAGTACACATAGGGCTTGTTAAAACAAACATTTCTGTGGGAAGACCGTGGAAAGCTGGCAGGAAATTTTAACTAGAATCATGTGTGTGCTTGCTAGAAAGATCATACATGGGGATTTTCTACTATTTACAATGTTCTTTCTGTAAATCCACCAGCAATATTTTAAGTAAAAAGCAAACAAACAAACAAACACTCTAAACTGACTCCATGAAAATAAATGCATGTATGCTCAAAGCTATGCCCTCTCTGCTTCCCCAGAAGTGTCTGATAACCTCTGAGCTCTGCTGTCAGAGAACTATTTTGAACTCTTCCCCTCATGAAACAAGAGTGGCAACTGTCAGTGCAGGGAAAGGCCTAGTTGTCTGGGACAGGGCCCTTTCTCCTCCTGCCTCCTTTACTCTCTGCTCTTCATAGTTATGTGTGCTTATTTTATGTGTCATAGTACTCGGGTGCCATGGTTAGTGTGTAGTTGGTCCTCCAGTGACTCATGTGTTAGATGTTAGTAAGTAGTTGGACTTCTGGGAGGGGAGGATGGATGGTCTATAGGTCACTGAGAGCATCCCCACATGTTAGTTTTTGCAAGGAGGTTGTTGTAAAAGAATAAGACTGGCCCCTTCCTGGTCTCTCTCTGGTTTCCTGTTTCATCCTGTGATCTCCCCCTGCCACATACTCCTTCAAATGCTGACTTCAATGACATGATGTGGCCAAGGATCTGCTCACCAGCAGCCAAAGCAATGAGACTGTTCTTGACTTTATGCTCCAAAACCATACTGAATTTCTCTCTTCTATACATATGATCTGGCATTAGCAGAGCAGAGCATTAACAGAAAGCAGAGCAATACATGGATTAATCAATCAAACACTTAGCTGGATGTTGCCTGTAGATATTTTATAGATATGATTAATATCTGTGATCAGCTTAATTCAATTAAAGGTTATTCTTAGAAACAGGATTATTCTTGAGTAAATCTCATCCAATTAGTTAGATTCCCTCAAAAGCTAAGCTTCCCCAAAAGAAGATATTCTGATTTATGACTTTGATGTTAATACTTAGCCAAGAATTTCCATCCTTCTGGTCTACCCCTCTTCAACGCTCAGACTTGTAGCTCTTTTCAGTTACATAAGAAGTTCCTTGAAATCAATAGTTCTATGTTTGTATCTTTTGTTGGCTGTATTTCTCTGGAAAACCATGACTGATAGAAATTTTGGTGCCAGGAGTGTTCTAGAGGAACAGAATTTTTGAGGATGAGTTTTCTGAATTTGTTCTTAGAATTATAGAATTTGCTCTTTAAATTGTTGGGATTTAAAGGTATGAATGAGTGTTTTCATTGATTAAGAGGATGTTGATTCTTCATGAAATGGTGTAATAGTCACTTAGAATGTTATAATAATATACCAAAAACATTAAAAACTTATTTTCTCTTGGGTCTGGAGGTGAGAAACCCATGATTAAGGTCCTGACTGACTTAGCTCATGTTGAAAGTTTTCTTTCTTGCATGTAATTGGCTGCCTTTCCATGACATCATCACATGGCTTTTCTTGTTGTGTCCATAGAAAGACAAAGAATGAGTTCTTTGAGCTCATAGGCTGAAGACTTTGTTGCTAGATGATGGACTTTCAAGAAGTGTTCATATAACATAAACACTAACATTATAAATGACTAGTGCTTGATGAATTCCTAGCTGAATGGGCAGTTAGGAGTTGGGGTCTAGTTCAAGGGAGGGGGAGATACATGTTTTCCCCAGCTCCTTCTCCTGTCTCTATTCTTGGCTCCCATGTGGTAGGCAGGCTTCCTTTAGCACCTCTCTCTGCCATGATATTTCCACCTCATCACAGAGCCAGAAATGCTGAGGCCAAGAGACCGTGGACTAAAACTTTTGCAGCCATGAAACCATGAGCAAAATAAATCCCAGTTGATGTTCTCAGTTAGTTTGTCATAATGACAAAAAGCAGACAAACATAGATTCATTAGAGTGTTTTTGTCTGACTAATGAGCATAATAATGAACATGGTTCCTTAGAGGAAGCTGGAGGGAAAAGAATGAGCTCAGGGCTTCATACTCCCAGTTCAACTGTAGTATAAATTACCTGAATACATCCGTGTCTTCCCAGAAAGAAACTCTTTTTTCCTGTAACTAAGAAGAGGGCCTGCAGGGATTTCTGAAAACCAAACTCAGAAACTCATTCTGTGAGTGGATAACTACCACATGAATGCCCAACTTCACCGTGTGTGACTGGACAACTTTTTAATCGATGAGAATAAGCCTGAGCATAATAGATCCAGTCAACCATCTCAACGGAAGCCTGTAATTGAAACAGGTTTAGCCAAGAAAGTTGTGTGGAAACTACTTCCTGTCTGATGGTTCAGACTCACATGCATCATCTGGGATTTTTGAGAAATTTTAACTGTCAGAAACAATTTTAGCATGGCTTGAAAGGGACGAATACACACAATAAAGAAGAGCATGTGACAAAAGAGCCAAAGATTGGAGTTTGCAGCTCTAAGTCTAATGCTAAGAATTGCTGGGAGTCCCTAGCAGCTACAAGGAAGCAAGATTTCCCCCTTAGAGCCTTCAGCGGAAGTATAGGCCCACTGATGCCTTGCTTTTGGATTTTTAGACTTCAGAACCATTAGAAGGTAAATTGATTTCATTTAAATCATTCCAACTTGTGGTAATTTGTTAAAACAGCCCAAGAAAACTAATAATAGTAACCACATCAATCTATTAAGTCATTCATACAATTTTTCCTGATGTAGTAAAAATATGGAGACACCTAAGAGTCACATATCTTCAATTTCTGTTTGGAATACTTGGAAATCCACAAGAAATGAGCTTTCATAAAATACATTAAATGTACTCATCTTTTCCAACATCTATTATGAACCCTGGTGTACCAAAAGATGACCCTATGTAAAGATGCTATGAAAAGGAAGATATCAGATTACTTGCCTCAACCCAAATGGTGCTAGTATCATTAATTATTACTAAGGAATAAACACAGCAAGCAGAGGAAAGGTCCAGAAGAAGCAACAGGGAGGTGAGAGAGCAAATTCATTAGAAATGCATGGCTTTGACATTACATCAGAGGTCTGAGGAAGAATGTGAAAGCCCTAAGGAGAATGTCCAGTCTCAGACTTTAATAACATAAACTTCTTCTATTGAAAGAGATCTTAGATATAAATGGGAAACCATTTGTGTATGCCCAGCATGTGAATATGTGTAAATAAGGCCTCTAAAGGGTAGAAATAACAGCATAGTTCTTAACTATTGTACCAAGTTCTTAACTATTGTATCAAGGCACACTTATGTGATTCTTTTCAAGGTAGGCTTCTATATTCTGGTCACTGCATCAGATTTATGAGTCACAATCAGTGTTCACAGATGCCTTTTGTATAAAAGACTGAGGTGAGTGTGTCACGTCCAGTGAATAAAAGCTATATAAAACCGTATATTTGAAGGCAAGGTCTCATGTTACTAGAATATGGAAGAGTGTAAGAGATGAAACGGATGTTGAAGATGAATGGTTCAAAAGGAAACAACCAGTGGCTATAGGTTCAATGGACTCCAAGATAACAAAGAGATAATTGCTGGGCATTTGTAAGACATTATACTGAGTACTCTCTGTGTCACAGTTCAGCTGGATCTTTAAAATTATATTAGGGAAGGTGATCACTTCCTTCATGTTGGTATAACTTGCATGAATACATTGAAGACTACTGCCATGAGATCTTCTTTAAACTTGATGCACTCGTGTTTTATACCAAGTACCACCATCTTTGGGTAGCTGTGTTGTTCCATCAAAATAAATTGAAAACAGCCAGTTAGAAATGGGAGGACCAAAATAAGCAATCACACATTCAACAGCCTGATAATAAGGAATTGGACAACTAATCAATACTTAGCAACAGTAAGAAACTAACTTGCTAAAATAGAGGCAACCCCCAGGTATTTTTCTAATACCTTGAGATTAAGTTGTGCTCCCACTGATGCTCAGCCTTGGGAGGATATACCAGAAGGGTTGCTAAGGTACATAGTTACCTTCTTTAAAAGGCTCTCGGAGCCTTGTATTATTTGGGCGACTCACTGATGTCTGTCGTTCAAATTGTGCTTGACTACATCGCCATGAATGTCTGTTCCTAAGGAATTGATGATTCTGGAAATAAGAAATGGAGACCTGTTTCATCAAAAATCTGTGAGATACAAGGAACCTAATAACTCAAGCAAAAGTGTCCTTACACTTCTAAAGGGCAGCTGCAGACATATGACCCCCACAGGAGGACCTTCCTGACACCACAGGAAGTGTGATACAAATGACAGTGAGTCTTCCAGGGTGATGCGTTCATCTTGTTCATTTCTTTGCATGTGGCAGAGCAGTGACCAGATGTAAAGTCCCAAAGGGCAACAGTCAACTGAGTGACATCTCAGCTCTGCTGGTGCAGTTTGAGACTCACCGGTGACAGTGTCCTGGGGGCAGGCACTGGCGCCTGTGACTATAGGACCTGCAGCAGGGGCTGCAGAGTTGTTGAAACTTCATTTTTATTTTCTGCTCAACTCCCGGTCCCATCTGGTAGTTCTGGGGATATACTAACTATATTAAGAAGAACCCTGAACTACGGAACATATGCTCTTTAAGATAGGAGCATTACAAATCCATTTCAGGAGTGGTTACATAAAAATGGTTCATTTTGGTAAAGGTTTTGCACTTGAAGTTATATGCTACAGTTATCTGTGAAGTTCACTTACAAAGAACAGCTAGTTTTATGACAGATTAATATGCTGTTGCTACACTAATAGAGTGGTAAGCCCTGAACACATCTGATTAATGCTGATTCAAGAAAACCTGGTATTAACAACACCTCTTGGTCCAAAAAGGAACAAAACAACTTCTACTTTCAGTAATTATCTTTTAAAACTGGCCAGATTTTATGAAGCATTGATTTTATAACCCAATATCTTGTTTAAAAATTCTTCTTCTTGTCCATCCTTACTATAGCTTGGCTGTTAAAAATGTAAATTTATGGCTGACTTCTCTGTAACATAAATATTCAAGTTTTGTAATCAGTGGAGTTGCCTCAGAAAGTTGTTTTTTTTTTTTTTTCTCATTCACAGGGGAAGGCAAGAATTTAACCACTTCACAGCTGGCTGTTTGTTCCTGCTTATGGGCTGCTTCTGCCATTCTTGATGTGACCATGGACTATAAAATTAACAGCTGAGTATTATGGTACTCCGCAGGACATCATGCATCTGGCCTAAGGATTCATGTAGAGCAGCACTGACTGGATAAGTAACTGCAAATAGAGATGAGATTTCTAAATTAGATTTGATGCTTTTTTTTTTGCAATAGTGGCTCTCACATCTAATTTGCATACTGTACATTGTCAACCCAAATGATAATAGACTATGCCCTGAGCAAATTGTTGATTTGAATAACAAAATGAAACTTAGGAGAAGACAGAGAAAGCAATAATGGTGAGAATGTAAAATGTACATATATTAATTAATGAATATTTTTACCTGCTTTCCCATTGAAATATGCAGTTTTCTTTGTTCAGGAATTTTTTAGTATAGAAAAAACATATGATCATATTTGAATTTTAGACTGGGGCTGTTAAACCTTCTGAAGCCATAGCACCTCAACAAGGCTTGGACATAGATGAGGTCTTTTCTTAAAAAAAATCACTTCAGGAAGAAAAGCAGCATTCTACATTTCAAGACAAATAGACTATCATTTATTTTTTTAAAAAAGATATGGACCTCACAAACCAGGTGTCAAGGTGCTATAGTTTGAATAAATGCCCTCAAAGGTTTTGTGAAGACTTGGTCACCAGCCTGGGTTTCTATTGGGATATTGAAGGGGTGGAGCCTAGTAGGAGGCAGTTCCATGGTTGCAGACAAGACTTTGAAGGGAATATTGAGGTTTCAGCCTCCCAGTGCTTTGAAGAGAGTGGCTTTGCCACTAGTAAGCATTCCTTCCCATGATGGACAATTTCACGACAGTCTCAAGCAAAATTGCCAGTAACCCATAGGCTAAAACATTCACAACAGTGAGTCCAGATAAAATTTCCTTCTTTTAAGGTGATTATCTCAGGTGTTCTGTTACATTAGTCGAAAACTAACACAGAGAATAAAATGAAAATACAATAGTTAGTATGCTGCAGGCACTGGAGAGATATACAGTAATGTTTCTGTTGACTGTTTTGCAGGGAGCAAAGAGCAACAACAAACTAAATTTCTGGGATGTTTCTATGTCTATCAACAAGGGGGCTCGAAAAGAATTTTTGTTTTTCTCATTGCATAAGACACCACCTGATATCATCTCTTTTCCCCCAAGAGATGGGTTTTAATCTTGATTCGAATGAAATTCTAAAGTGAATTTAAAAATCTATATTTTAGGCTAAGATAAAAATGCTCTATGAGAATATGGAAGTTAAACAACAGGATGAGCCTTTTAAATTGTTCTCTCTTATTTCCAGAGCTGGCGAGTAGAAGATGCTTTGCAAATGAAGCAAAGTTCCACAGCATACTTACTGTCACATTCTTCCATCAGTAAGGACAAATGCAATGCAAAGATCTCCATCAGGTCCTTTTCGGGGACCCTTCCCCGAGTGGAAGGTGAGAGCTCATTATTTTCCTGAATTTTTACAGAGACCTCTGGGAGAGAAAAAGTGTGAAAAGGAAGCAAAGAAAACAGCAACATCATCCTTTCTGTTGTGTGAGATCGGACCAACTTCTTTATGACTCAGAAATGGTTAACTCCAGTGGATGCCTTATCCAACTGTAATTTTAATAAGTTAGAAGTGTGATTTTTTTTGAATATAGCATAAAGATGTATCAAGGGTATATTTAGCTCATTTGTGAGAGAACCAACAGCATGATAAAACTGATTCCAAAAAGAATTACAAAGACTGAGTACAATTTGTCAGTGACAGAGTAAGTGCTAGATTAGATAGACGTGCTAGGCCGTATGTCTCCAGAATAACAAAATGGCAACTTTCAAAGTTATTTTTCTCCTGAATAGAAATCATTTTTGTCCCTCCAGGGTAAAGTCTATGTGTTGTTAACACGAGATTTTACCCTAACATAGATTTTACCTTAATAGAAAATAAATAAAAAGTCAAAACAAAGAAACATCTCCAGAAGAGATATTCTGTTACAACAAAGAGTAGACAAGCAATCACATTTTTCTCTTGCCATCTTTTCAAATTCGAGATAATTTCACTTACCATCTTATTTATCTAGCTAACTTGGATTGCTTCTGAGAAATGCTTTTTATAAGAAGTGATTTGAGAACGTTGAGATCACTTCAATGCTCTTCACCATCTGAAATGTCTCCTGTTGAAAGTCCAGCTCAGGAACCCAGGAATCCCCACAGTAGAAATAACAGTTCTGCTCTTAGTGTCTCCTGCAAATTTTGTTATAGCAGTTGCTATGATAGCTCACTTCTGTCTCCTTTGCAAATAAGACTGCAAGATTTCTGATACAAAGATTACAGCTTCATAATTTTAATATCTCTAAAACTCCTCTTTCACAGTCTGTTAAACAACGTATTCCCTAAAATCTTCATTCTTGATTGTGAACAGCTTTACATACAATTTTATATGATCTCTCTTTTTATGTACTATATTAACTTGTCCAAAAGACATTTATTAGCACATTTTCCTGTGATATCAGCCGAGAGTTAGCAAGAATTAATGAAGTAAAATATTAACACATGTTAAAATGCATGTTACTTAATAAACAATTTCTTTTACAATATTCATAATTACACATATAGTATCTTAATTGGTTTAGATTTATTCTTTATTTTGTACAGAGAGCTATTGTCAGCCACAACTATAAGTGGCAAATACGCATTCAAGCAAGATTTACAGGGCACTTGTACCTTAATTAACAGACCTTATATCCAATGAGTAGGAAACTCATTTAAATTTCAATAAAATTAAATATCCATGTTTATGCAGTCCTTTATCTAAATGCTGGCATTTGAATTGAAACATCTATTTAATTTTTCTTTTGGTTTCCCCTGATTAAACTTATAGTAGATTGTATTGAAGCTGAATTATTTAAAAAAAAAAAGATGTCTAAACTTAAGTTCTTGGCATTTATTCCAAGTAGCAAGATGGAAATACTCAAGTTTTAGTGGTGATGGCATCTGAATCTCTGCAATTTTCCCCAAAAGAGGAATAATACCACGAGCAGTGACACTAAGCTCTGGTTAAGGGCGATTACATCTAACTGAGAAATCTACGACATTTTAATCAAATTGCATGACTACATAATACAATTTTTTCAAAAGGATTTTGGGTAGAACATCTGAGCCATACCCAGTAATCTGAGGTCTGCCTTTCAAGTGTAAGAGTTAGTCCATTTCTGCCACTTAGATAGGTAATTATAGGTAATTTCTAGTGTAGCAAATACATAAATATTCAACACTTTTGCAAGAAATGAAGAAAGAGAAAATTTGTTGAAAAGCAACTTAGTGTGATTTTGTATAGGTTAAGAAAATTATTTAGTAGTCCTAAGTGACTATTAGTATGTATTAGAGGAAATGTACCGCAAGGAGGAAAATGATAAATGTCCAAGACTTTAGTCCTAATCTAATTGGGTTCCATCACTAAATAACCACCTACACAGAAACAAAACACAGAAAAACTCCCTTTACTAATTTTTGCTACATCAGCTTCTCTGCAATTAAAGAGAAATTTGCACCAACTATTGTTTGATAACTCATTCAATTTTAATGTACAATCGACATGTAGGTAGTCATACCTGGGGAGCATTTTTTCTCTTCATACATTCTTCCCTGATCTTCAGCAAATCACTGACCATCTACAATTATTCTTTCTGGTTATTTATCTCTGACCTTTCAATTTTTTCCAATCCATACCCCTCTTGTTGGTTCAAGCTACCCTCTGTTACTTCCTGGATTTTAATAAGAAATCTCTGATTGTATTCATCCACTTCCCAACACACACAATAACCAAATATGAGTAAAAGATAATTTTTAAATAATTTTTTGTTCATTTATTTTTGCTTGAAATTTCCTAAATGAACTGTCACATTTTTCATTGTAAAGAGAAAGCACAGGAAAAAACAAACAAAAGAAAGAACAAAGCCCAAAGCAATATCAATATAGGATTTCAAGACAAGATAATAAGAATTTAACAATGGTGGTTATATTGCATATTGTTATCTTCAAAAGATAACCAGATATTGCTCAGATAACCAGATATTGGCATGCAAAACTGATCAAACAATATGAGCGTTAACTGTTCCTTTCTCTGAACTAATAGAATTAGTAGTATAATTGTCTTAGCTATCTTGCATACACATATACATATTTATATTTCTTTCCTTTCCCTTCCTTCTTTTCTCCTTTCCTTCATCCCAGTTGTTCTTTCTCTTTGAGTGGTTTCTTTCACTTTCACAATATCTATTGTACATTTTGGATCTTATTTAGTCTTTTGGTTTCTTACACTAGGGAGACAATAAGTGTTGTCTGATTTATTTCACTTACAGGTATAGTATCAAATTGCATCTATTTAAGTATAAAAGCCTCATTAAATCTACTGGGAGACAAAATAGGTAGAAATCTCAAAGACATAGGGGTAGGCAGAGAATTCAGGAGCAAAAACCAAACTGCCTGGCAAATACTTCAAAGAACAACTGGGATCTCATCTTACTAAAAAGTTTTTGCACCTCGAAATAAATCACCAGCAGAGTGCAAGAAAATCCCACAGACTGGAAAAAAAAATTTAGCCAGCTGTCCCTCAGACAAAAGGCTTCTATCTAAAATATATAAAGAATTGGAAAAAATCAGGCCAACCAAGTTAAAAGACCCAATCCAAAAATGAGCATCTGAGATAAGCACACAATTCTCAGGTGAAGAAATATAATTGACCAATAAATATATCAACATCATGGGTCATTTGAGAAATGAAAATTAAAATGACACTGAGATTCTATCTCACTCGAGAAAGAGTGGCCAACATCACAAAATCAACCAGTAACAAATGCTGGAGAGGCTGTGGGGCGAAAGAAACCCATTTCCATGATTGGTAGGAGTGTAGATTGAGGCAGCCACTGTGGAAATCAGTGTGGAGATTCCTGAAAAAAACTAGGATTAGAGGTCTGATTTGACCCAGCTATTCCCCTTCTGGGGAATTGAAAACATCATGCCACAGTGAACTATGTTCAACCATGTTTATAGCTGCACAATTTGTAATAGCCAAATCTTGGAAACAATCTAAATGCCCACCAACCGAGAAATGAATAAAAAAGATGTGGTATTCTTATACAATAGAGTACTACTCAGCTATAAAGAAATACACCTTTAAGACATAAATTGAGCAGAACCATTCTTTCTCTGGCTTTTTCTTTCCTTTTGGATAAAGTAAAAACCCTTAGTAGTGGTTCTCCAGTGTTACCTCACAGCTTTTATCTCCCCCATTGAACAATTTCTGATTTCCCTTAAACTGTCAGGACCTTCATCAAGGATTGCTAGTTCCACATCTCTTTACCTAACAAATCTCATAGTCTCCCTCGCTCAGGAAAACAGACTGTGCATCCCAATGCCAGCTCCCACCACGACTCACATCTTTCTTCCTTACTACTTAGTGCCATTGTGCTTCTTAGTGTTAATAAACATCTCTGTTGCAAGCAAGCCTAAACCAAGCTGTTTCTCCAAAATCTGGAGTAGTATTTTGTTAAAGGGGAGTCATGTTAGTTACTGGAGGGAGAGAGCAACCATATACAAGCTTAGAATGTAGGTAAGTCTCCAATAAACTCTTCAGCACTGTGTCTATTAGCTGCCAGATACAAAGCCTGCTTCACAGTGAAATCCTACTTTCTGAAGGTTTCCCCCTGTGTGCATATAATGATAATTGCCCTGCAGACACAGCCAAACTTCCCACTAGGTCTGGTGTTTTCCTTCTATAAACTATAGTAAGAAGTGCACCATGATTAAACTCCAGGCTGGCTATTTCCAGACCTTCTTCACCTTCAGGGTTATATGAGTTTAGGTTCCAGATACCCTGCTCCAGGCCAGAGAAGCTGGGTCTGCAGGGCTTCTGTCCTCAGGACAGAAGGAACCAGAGTGATGACCCACAGGTAGGCAGCATAGCCCACACTCTGCTTGCACAGTGAGACCCTTTCTGAGGCCTCCATATAGTGTTCAAAATCAGCCTCAGGCTGAAACGTCTATTCATCAGTAGTTGAATGCAGTGAATCTTCAAAAGATATAGCAAAACTGGAGGGCTCAATTCATTTCATTTTAGGACCAAATTGGCTTAGTTTCCTCCAAAGGAGGTGCTTTCAATGCACAGGGTTACTGGGAGGGAATAAGCTTCATCAAAGCCAAGATCAAGGTAATATTACATCATTGCTTCAAAACAACATGTCTCTGCTTCATTCTGTGTACATAACTGACCATGGCTGTTCCAGAGATTCTCCCTGGGACACATAGATGATACTCCCACATGACTTCAGCTTTCCAACAGCGGACACAATAACAATGAGAGCAAAATGACTTAATTTCTGTACAATCTATTGCACACACCTAAAAATCCTTCCTATTAGAATTTTAGCAGTCACAGTTTGTAAAAGATTTTAAAGATGCCCTAGTTGAGAAAGAAAGAGTGATAGAGAGGGAAATGTGCATGTATTCTATTAAGAAATAAAATTTTGAGTGTGAACCCGGAGGATGCAACACAGATACAAAGTTGAACATTATATTTTTTTCTCCTCTAGTTACTATGTAACGCTACTTAAAAAAAAAAAAACCTTCCAATTTATTTAATTTATTCTTCAGCAAATATTCATGTTAGTACGTGCCTTTTGCAATCAATATTCTGGGCATTGGTTCAAGGATAATATATGTGCATGTGTGTTTTGTGATATGCAAAGACAGAAATAGGTACTGCTAATAATAATCCTGGGACCATATGTGCTTTTGTTGTAAAGTCCATAATGTTAAAGAAACAGAAGAATGAGGATATTTCATTCTTAATGGCAACAAAACCACCCCAGGCTTCCAGCTTGAATGGTTTGCTAGTGCTTATACCGTTACAGTCTAAAGCTTAAAACCACCTCCTACCAATGAAGGAAGCCAGACTTGAGGTGTGGCCATGCAGAGAAGCCCAGCAGCTGAGCCTTCATCAGACATGAAGGACACAGGACTCAGGGCTCCCCACAGAGTACCAACATGTTCTCAGTGACCGCAGGGCAGACTTTCCCATAAATCTTTGCACTGCTGTTCTGGGAGAACTGCGTACACATATTTAGATTTCACCTATATGTGCAATGCCACAAGTTGGAAATCAGGGATTGCTACAAAGGAATATATTTAGTTCAGAATATGAAATGCTCCTGAACGTTTTTTGTGCTCCATTCACAAACATGAGGCCAGCTGTGGCCCCTTCTGCACCATCCTGTCTGTAGCAGGAGACTAGTAGTTTATCAGAAGGCAGGAAGAAGAGTGAAATTACCCAAGGATTTCCCTATTCTCTACGTCCCACTTCAAATATCCCAGTTCGCTCCAGAACACCATGCTTAATGAAATGACTGCAGAAATTAAACCTTACGAGCTTGGAAGAAGACAATAAGTACTGCTTGTCAGACCAAGGAAGAAAAGTGTTATGGTGGATACACTGTGTCAACTTGAGAAGTTTAGAGGTTTAACTGAGAGACCCAGCAGGGAGCCACTTTGTAAATATCTTGTGCAAGAAGAGGGCACAGAGATTTTGTAAGTGGAACACTTGCCCTGGAGGGTGAGGAGTGGTCTGTGTGCAATACAAGGGAGGAGAAGAGACTCCCCCTTTTGCTCTGGCTGCTGCCTTGAAGTGCTGCCCCAGTGCCATGCCACCCTGCCTTGGAACCAGCTGATTAACGACAGAAACCTCAAAAAACTGTAAACTAAATAAACTTTCCTTCCTTCATTTTGGGTGTCAGGTATTTTGTTTAGTGGTAGGAGGTCTCGGTCTTGAGCTTTAGACTGTAACGGTATAAGCACTAGCAAACCATTCAAGCTGGAAGCCTGGGGTGGTTGTGTTGCCATTAAGAATAAAGTAGCCAAGACAGAAAGAAAAAACAAATCACATTTTTTCAGTTCATTCATACATTCAGTCTGTAACTACTTGCTGTACACGGTACAGCAATAATGACCTGGGCACTTATGATAAAGCAGTAAAAAAAAAAAACAGGGAGAGACTATTCATCATAATGTGAATTCCATTCTGGCTTATAAGAGATAATGCCAAAAAAAGTTACTAAATATACTATAGAATTGTTTCAATTGAGCTATTAGTACTAACTTTTGCAAAGTATATGCCTCTGTATTTCACCGGCTTAATCAATAAACCTTGTTTTTCATCTTGTGTTTAAATCATCTGCAAAATGACATGTAAAGTCATTCTGCCAAGAAGCCAAGGAAAATAAAAATAGAATAGACAAAGATGTCTGGGCTAAGAAATGATACATTACTTCTCCTTATATTCGATTGGTCAAAATTGGTCATGACACTATACTACTTGCAAAGCAGACTGCAAAGTCTAGAGTAGCAGTTAATCTGTTGAACACTGAAGTTCTCTACCATATTATATTAGAAGGTGAATTAATGCAATGAAAACACAAGGAATACTGGAAAGGAATTTTAAGGGTATCAGACCACTCGGTGGTGATTTGGTTGTAACTTGAAGGAAGGTGGTCAGGGTAGGTCTCAATTCTCAGGTGATTTGGGCCAAAGATTTATAAGCAGGAGACATTTGGAAGAAGAGATTTTGAGACAGAAGAAATAGCCAAAGCAAACAAGCCATGGGCAAGAGTGTGTTTTGCTTGCTGAAGGACATCCAGAGGGGCCATGTGGTTATAGCGGTCTTTGAGTAGGAGAAGGAAGAGACAAGGACAGAGGCCACAGAGGTCAGATGGGAAGGTCCTTTGTCCACTCCAAAATTTCCAGTTTATACTGTGAAACAGAGACCCTTCACAGGCTACTGAGCAAAGGTCCAAGATGATTTTGTTTCAGAAATCACAGCAAATATACCTAGAATAGGCTGTAGGTAATCTGTAAAACATCAAAGGAGAAAAGAGAAATATGATGAAAGAGACGATTGCAGTTCTCCAGGAGGTAGTGGGAGGCTGGCAATGGGAATGCTCAGTATGATTGATTCTGTACTTATGTTGGAGGTAAAGTCAACAGAATTTTCTGATATGTAGAATTTTGTGTGTGAGAGAATAAAGGACTCACAGGGTAATGCCAAAGCTCAGTCTTGAGCAACTAAAAGGATACAGCTATCTTTACCTGAGTAGGTGAATGGCTATATTTTAAATGGATTTTGAATTTCACCTAATAGAGACATTAGGCTTAGAAAACTAAGTTTGGATGTATAAGTATTGAGTAAATTATATAAATATAGATTTAAAATGTAATTTGGAGAGTTACTGTTGTATAGATGGTATTTAAGCTATGAAATCAGATGAGATTACCAGGAGTATTTGTGATGTAGTTCAGAGTTGCTTCACTATTTAGCAGGTCAAGAAAAGGGGAAGATGGAAAAGAAGAAAAAAAGAAAAGAAAAGAGAAAATAGAATAGTAAAGAAAAGAAAAAGGCAAGGAAAAGCGAGAAAAGGAAAGGAAAGGATGTGAGAAGGAGCACCAATAAAGCACAATAAACCAAGAGCATGGTATATTTGGAATCCAAGTAGGAAACAAAATGAGTCATACAAAAGGGATGATTACCTGTATCAAAACTCAAATGCTATTGATAGATCAAATAAAGTAGGAACCAACTACTGACAATTAAATTTAGTAAAAAAAAAAAAAAAAGGTTCCAGGAGACATTCTGAAGAACTTTTCAAGTGAAATGGAATTTTCATTGAAGATACAGGGTCAATGTGTAATTCAAGTTAAGAAAAACAGAGGCGAAAGCAATCAAAACCAAAAAGAATAAAGGACATTTTGAAAACACTTTGCTAAAAACTGTAGCAAACAAAGGGATGGGGCATTGGCAGGGAAAACTGGGGTTGAGTTAAGGATTTTTAAAGGTGGAAAACTAACCTCAAATTTGTATATGGATCTGATTATTACAATAAACACAAAAATAGCGACACTAGGGAAATGAGGTGACTAAGTGTCATGCAACTGAGTAGACAAAGGATGAAACGTAAAGCACAAAAAGAAAGACGAGCATCCAGAATGAAGGGGGAAAAGGTCTCACTAGCAAGGAATCATGAAATTTTTTAAAATGTAAGAAGCACTGTTATAAGACACCCGCATATATACTGCAGTAGGATTGGAAAGTGGCTTTTGGTTAAGGAAAGCTTTACCAAATGAAGTGGGCTGCCACTGGAGATATAAAGGCTAGACTGGGCAAAATATCCACAGCATTCCTTCCATGACTGATTACCCCAGAGGTGGGAGTTAGAAGTGACCTGAATATAACATAATGGAACCAGCAGGGGTGGTGGCACATGCTTGTATCTCCAGCAGTCAGGAGGCCGAGGCAAGGGGACCACTGTGAATCCAAGGCCAGCCTGGGCTATATAGTAAGACCTTGTCAACAAACAAACAAACAAACAAAACCATGAAAATACATACATACATACATACATACATACATACATACAAAGTTGAAGCAAAAAATGAGCTTCTCACCTTTGTTTCTAGAATAGAGGAAAAAATAGAAACACGTGGTTTTAGAGACACTGAGACATGTTAGAAAAACCTCAGTATCAGCAGGCTATGGCTTTGCTCCTTTGTGGTTACTCCAAATATACATATGCTGAGGGCAGAGCCTCCGGGTCCCACTTCCAGGGGAGTCTGCTGGCCTCTTGAGTTCACACAGAGGGAATCTAAGTTGCTGTTTGTTCCTATAACACGTGGATTAGACTGGAATTATATGCATGTGTGACCGGAGACCTTGATGAGCAGGCTGTCATAGATATTTACCATGCAACGAGCCCTCAGTCAAAGAGGAAACAGCCAGATCTCAGAGAGGGTCTCCACTACCGTGGAAGCTGAGATGACGCTGAGTCAACAGAAGACCACTGATTTGTCAAGGAAAACCAGCCCGACCCTAAGACACCCGCGGAAAACCCAGGAAATGGAATTTTAACCTTAATGACCAGCGTGTGTTCCGTCGTACCCAATAATAGTACCTTATCAGCTTCTGATCTCCATATAACCACATGCAAAGTTTACCCAGAAAGCAAGAGGACAGTGACAGGAACCCAAGGTCCTAAATATTTTTACCAAAAGACAATGAAAACCATCTCTCCTCTACTGGTTCCAGCAGCATTCTTGTTAATTATGGTCTGTCTGAGTTACAGTGATTACTCAATAATTTTTAATTCCTCTACCAAAGTTGCAATTTAAATTGTGTCAGCACAGGTTTTAAACATAATTAGGCTAAAAATTATTTTTCTTCATGCTCAAAGGTAGGCAATCATAAAAAAAAAAGACCAGATAAGTTGGAGACAAAGTAAATGAGAGATTTTTTGCTTACCTCTTAATTTAAACGGTAGTATAAGAAAGTGTATCACTGCAGTGAAAATAATGGCAGGCTAGGAAATATGGAGGTGCCAGAATGGTCAGGGTTACAGGGAAATGGACAAAGTATTTGCATCATTGTTTATTTGAGAGATATCTCCTCACATATGAGGTGTGGTTTACAGATAAGAAGAATACATCAGATAGAGTTCCCTAGGGAAACGAAACAATAGGAGACATGTGCATAAATAATGAAGGGGAGATTTATTGCACATGTTTTGTTACATGATTATAGAGGCTGAGAAACCCTGCAATATCCAGTCTCTAAACTGGAGAAAAACACAGAGAACCCCTCGGTCTAATTCACAGAGCCAGATCCATCACTATGGCAGTGGTTGGTGTATGTTTCTGTCTAAGGTCACAAAGATTAGACACAGGGAGCCACTGGTATTAGAGTCAAAATACCGAGAACCAAGAACTCTGATTCTGAATGGCGGGGTTAGATGAATGGACCAAGTCAAGCAAAGAGCAAGTGCGTTTTTCCTCTGTAATTTTGTTTTGTTTGGTTCTGAACAGATTGAAAGACGCCCACCAGTGTAGATGAGGGTGAATTTTCTATACTTATCCCCTGATAATTTCTCTCACAGTGACACCCAAAATAATGATTTTCCAGCTATTTGGGCATTTCTTAACATTATAGTTGACAAAAGTACCCATCACAAAAACTGTATCAAAATGTACCAAGATATGGTTGAAAAGTCCAAGAGGTAAAATCCTGAAGGAGAGAATTTTTAGCTTTTAGTTTTTAATCTGCTTCCGATTACCTTCAACTAAATGGGAAAGTCGGGTAAAATATGAATAAGTGATTCTGTTGAGCACTGTGAAATGAATGACACAAAAGTACTGAAAGTAATTAAAAGCAAAAATTCATGTCTGGTCACCTCTATCCTCTACGTAATATTTTCTCTGGAGCTTATAGTTCTTAAGCAATGCACTAATTTCAGCCTTTCGCATCAGATCTGTAAAATCTGAAAACACTGAATATATATTAGCATGCATTGTAATAGCATTTTAAGTGACCAAGATAACGTGGTTTAAGGAAAAGAAATATAGCTTTAGGTTGTTTCGGAATTAGTTTTCTAACAAATGAAAGCGACAACTTTTCGTAAAAGAATGAGCAACAAATTTTGGAGAGAAAAATAAACCCAGAATACTATAAGTCAAGCAAATTTGAAAATGATATTCTGTAAAAGATTTTTACATATCTCTTCAGTGCACTAACTTCGTATTTGTAGAAGCTAGAACTCATCTAAATTATCTATTTTTTCAATACAGCTTTAATTGAGAAATAATTGCAAAACAAATAAATAGATGTTAAGTGTGAAGTTTGATGAGTTCTGATGGATTAATATACTCGATATACAAGCTAGACAAGAAATAAAATATTGGGCTGGAGATTTAGCTCAGAGGCACAAGTACCTGCCTGGCAAGTGTGAAGTCATGAGTTCGATCCCTGGTACCAAATAAATAAATAAATAAATAAGATATTTCTATTACTTCAAAATGTTTCTTTGATCCCTTCCTATTCAACCCCTCATTCCAAAGGATAACACTCTTCTTGTTTGTATTTTTTATTTTAAAAAACAAAATAACAAAAAGAATAAAAATGACATTACAGAATTTCAAAATAAAATAATAGGACATTAACACTAGTTAAGAAATTGCATATTGTTATCTTTGCAGTAGTTGTTCAGATTACAAGATTTAGGCATGAAAAATTTTCATAAATTAGTTTTGCCTGTCCTAGAATTCATGGATATTAAATTGTACATTCTGAATTCTTTGCTTCTGCTATTGTTTCTTTAGCATAAGTTGTGTGCATTGTTGTGTATGTTAGTGTTTTTATTTTTTCCTTTTAATTGATGAATTTTCAAGGTCAAATGCACAGACTTGGAATATTTGCTCTCAATCTGTGACTCATTTGTTCATTTTGAAAATATTTTCCCTTATTTGGTAACTGTTCTTAATTTTATTAATGTCTTTTGATGGGCAGATTTTTTTGACAAATTTAGGTTTGATTGGTACATTACAGCAGTGTACAACAAGATACATGATCTACTTTAGATAAAGAACATGAGAATAGGTACATTTTGAATGAAAACCAAAGTTAGCATGCTTCATTTAATATTCATAACATTTCCATGAAGTCAGGGTTCCCCTTTCTAGCTAAACAACTGGATTAGGAGAAATTAAGCAAATTGTCTAAGACTGGAGCCGATATTTTATCAGTTATGCTGGATTTGGTATCATAACAATGCTAAGTACCATATGATTGAATTTGTAAAAAACCCCCAACTTTGTTTTTTGTCTTTTTGAGACAACTTTTCACTCTCTAGTTCAGGCTGGCCTTGAACTCACTTTGTAAACATTTAACTATTAAAATGTCAAGCCAGGCTTTGATGTTAGACCACAAAAAGAAGAATGGGAAAGTCCCAGGATCACATCGCAGGGATCAAAGGCACAAACGTCTCTCTCAGTGTTCATGGTAACCAAAGACCCACGGAGAAGAAACATTGTCATTGTGAAGATAGAAAGGGTACCATAGAATTTGAGTTTTTATGGTCCGTATGCAATTGAACAGTTGTTTCACTGGTGCCAATAGGTGAACAAGCATGAATCAGCACACTCTTTCTGTTCTGCTGTTACGAAGCATGCTACAAACAGATGACATCCTGATTTTTTATGTACAGTGAAAGCTCTTTCCCCTTTCTACCAAGTTCCATCTTTGATTGTGAATTAAAGGTATGCAGCCACTAAAACTATGAAACCTTACTACTCTTTAATTATAAAAAGAAAAATAGTTTTGAAGGATCTTAACCAAGGCCCAAAATACTGGAGTGATTTAAGAATGCTCTGGAATTACTGTTCTTAGAATAGATATCTTTTTAAAAAATGAAAACTCACTGAATACCTGCTACACTTATTCTTTCAACAAAGCATTTTCACACATTGCATTTCCTCACAACAAAATTACAGAGGATAGGTTCTTATTGCCCCTTAAACATAAAAAAATGACACTCAGATTGGTGAATTTTCTTTCCCAATATATACAAGAGTTAGTGTTTCAGCAAGGACTTGTGAAAATGAGCATAAATAATGGCTTCTTTCCCTGTATCACTCAGGCTCAATCTTCACATTTTTAAGAAAGTGAACCTGGTTCGCTCACCCTGACCTCCTAGAAGTCCAAACCCAGATCAGTGAGCTAGTATCAAGGAGACAAATCTCACAGGACCGTCACATTGGCTGCATATCCAGGAAAGTCTAGGAAAGGTGTTGTGGGACTATCTGTAATTTGGGAAGGACTACTATGTGTGGTCTTTTGCATCTGACAGGAATACCCTACATTGTTAATATTCAATTTTTTTCTTTTTTCTACCCTTAGCAAATGGTCTTTTGCTTTTTAATTCCAATCAGCTTCTCCAATCAGGATGAGTATTAGATGCTGCATCACACCTGGATTCTACTGTTACTTCTGACTCTTGCCACTGGTAAATGACTCTCCTGTGGACTTGGCTTTTACCAAATCTGGAGATTTAATTTTGTTAAGCTATTGGCAACTGTGTTGGTTACCTTTCTCTTGTTGCTGAGACAAAATACCCCATTCCCAAAATGAAGGAATAAAAGGTTTATTTAGTTCACAGTTTGTGGAGGTTTCAGTCCATAATCAGCTGGCTCCAAGGCAGGGTGGCACATGGCAGAGGGCAACAGTTCATGGCTGCAGAAAACAGCACAAGCAACAAGAGAAAAACAGGAGGAACAGGGAAAGAAGACTCTTTCTGTCCCATATATTGTATGTAGGCCACACCCACGCGGGTATAGCAGTCACATTCATAATCCAGCATTGGACCATGAGTCATTCACAAACTCTAGATGCCTTCCTCCATGACTACATGAGACTTGGGGGTCATCCAGACTCACACCATAAAAGCACCTTTCTACCAGAACACATTGTTAACATTTTAATTAAAGATGTCCCAAAACAAATAGCAATTTTGTGTGTCTAGCAATTTTGTGACTAGAAAAGTCAACACATTGTATTTTGTTCCCTCATTAATAACTCCTCAAAAATTACCTTCTTAATAGCAGCCCATTTCACAAGTCCATTGTACAAGCTTGCCATAAAATTTTCAAGGAACACTCAGTTTTCCATATAGCATCAAAGAAGAAAAAGCTCAAACATACCATGAGGCCCAAGTTAGTTCTATGCAACATCAGGTTGTGTAAAGTGCAGTCTTAGTGTACAAGGCACTGAGGAAATATTTTATTTGCACATTTGATTTGGGTTTCCCTAGAGGAGATAAGGCATAGCATATAAGGCACTGAAGAAATATTTGCAGGTTTAAGAACCATAGTATACAAGGCACTAAAGAAATCTTTGCAGATTTGATTTGAGTTCCTCTAGAGGAGATAAATGCCACTGAAAATCACAGCATACAGTACTATTGCTTGAGAATGCTTTCTTTCCAGGATGTTTTTCCAATAATACATTCAATATATTATTACATAGATTATTTTTCAGATAATGCATATGCATATATATACACACATATATGTATACATACATATACAAAATATGCAGATAAATTGCTTCTGTGCCTTTAGACTAAGATAGGTGAAAATATGCACATACATAAATATATGATGTTCTTTGACATGTATGTGTGTATATATATTTTTTTTCAACTAAAGAAAGAGGAATGTGTATATATGATAATATATATAGCAAGTGTATAGAAAGTATTTTTTAACCTTACATAAAACTAATTTATATATTTCACTTCAAATAAAAAAAAATACAAGCCAGGCATGATGGCTCATTCTGTTAACCCCAGTATTTGGGAGGCTGAGGCAGGAGGATTGTTGCAAGTCTGAGACCAGCCTGGGCTACAAAGTGAGCTCAAGGCCACCCTGAACTATACAATGAGACTCTGTCTCAAGAAGACAAAAAAAAGTACATATTCATAGTCACATTAGTTGCTTTAATGCTGAAGTCTTATGTTATTTTAATTTGTGATTCTGAAACAAACTTTACTTTAAAATAATAAATTAATTCCTTGGGGAGGTCAAATGTCAAGAATATAGATGTGTACATTTCAAGTTATATATATAAATACAAATAAATTTTCCACTCTGATTAGCCAATTTGTGGAATGAAGTAAAGATTATGGAGTAGAGAATAGTTGCCCCTCATTTCAAAATGTAACTGTTTTACTATATGCTCAAGCAAAGCCCAGGGGGGAAAAACCCTTGGAGTTTTGCAGAAGAAAACACTTTCACTGATACAAGAGAGATTATGGACACATAAATGACACAGAATGTTCTACCCTGCCATAATGTCAATGCCATCTAATCCATCAGAGGACCTGAAATTCCATGCATCCTGACTTAAGCCTTTATAGAAAAGGTAACCTCATTGTCACAAATCAGTAGCACTGTTACAAAAAAGTAGCAAAGCTGAGAGAGGACTAACATCTTACCTTAACAGTAAAACATTATCTGTTCTACCTTTTAACCTAAAACAATTGATTTATAATATGTTTGATTTGCAATCTTGTTAAATTCTCCTCCTCAAATTTGCTTTCTATTAGCATTCAGCTTTCTTTTGAAAGCCAGATAATATGAAGGCAATAGTAACACAAAGCAAGATTTAGGAGAGCCAGTGAAAAAATGAAGTAATAGAACTGCATACATGGATTACAAAGGAAGACCACTGAGAAATATGAAGTTCCTTCCAACAACCTTGACACCTTTCATTGCTGACTGAGTATGAAAAAAATGCTTTGTTTTGTATACTCAATTTATACACGATATTAGTAAGGTCTTGAATATGAGGATCGTAAAAACATTCCTAATATTAAAATTTTGAACACAAAAAAGAGAACCACCAGATTTTCTCCCAGCTATTCAGAGAGTTCTTATTTCTTGGCATGGTGAATTTGTTTTCCAAATTGATAATACTTCTGCCCAGAACACTCACCCTGTTCACTTTTTTTTGGAGGGCAGCAACAAAAATGCCATATATTTGCCAAAATTAGATTCAGGTTTCATTCTTTCTCCAAAATCTTATTCTAATTCGGTTGATGTTTTCAGTTCCAAAATCACTAGATTAATTTAGATATAGGCAAGAAGGTTCCCTGCTTTGGGCTTTGAGCTTGTGTAACACACACATACACACACACACACTCACTAGAGAGCACATAAATATCTCTGTCGCTCAGAATCTAGTGGACAGGACTGGAAGAAAGTAGCCCATAAGCTAAACATTTTCTTCTGTGATTAGCACTGCTCTGTTCCTAGAGACACTATGGTGCACCTCTCTTCCCATGGAGTTTGTGACTATATATGAATAGCACGAAGAATGTGATTATGAAAGTCCCACTGTTTCAGGGAAACGTTGTTGCAGAGCACACAGTCATTTGAGCACAAGATTTGCTTCAGTAAAAGGCAAAGATAAATTAACATGTCAGTCCTCACTGCCCTTTTGCACGCTTGCAATGGAGCCTTGAATAGCAAATTATCACTTCCCAGGGCTGCTTCATGTCCCTTTTCTTGCTTCAATTATTAACCTAATTGTAGTTTTGGATGTATTCATAATTTAGCATGACATTTGCAACAATTACCAAGCATGACTAGAAGCTTTTTGCAATGTTAAAAACTTCATAATATTCTTAAATGTATTTATGTGCAATAATTATATTTTACTAGATATAGCAGGTCTGTAGTAAGATATACAGTGTTTATCTATACGACTGCATGTATACTGAAATCATTGTATACTGAAATTTAAAATATTAAATAACAATTGCCTTTTAAAATAAATTTTAACAATTTTGATCAAACTTTTCTACATTTATTAATTATAATATGCAGAATTCATGGCTCTGTATTTATAACAATATGTATTCTTGGATATTTTCAGATTAAATAACTTTTTAATAACAATTCAGGGTTTCATAAAACATTTTTAAATTTAGCTCAGCGTTACAACTATAATTTTTGATGTTTTAAATGATTGCAATAAGAAAACAAAGTATGTGAAAAATATTAATTATAAATGCATAATTTGTGGTTTTACTGAAATAAAAGAAATAAAAACAAATCTACTGGAATATCCTTAATAGATTTTTAATTATGGTATATTTATTTTATTGTATTCTAAACACTAATCACACTACCAAAAGAATATCAGGCATATTCTGTAATAACTAAAATCTATCATCACTCATAGTCTTTTGTTCTTCAGTTATATGAAAACCAAGGCTAACACAAATGTCTTTATTCTATCATTGCAAAATACTTTGCCAATGAAAGAGGAAAATATATTTTTTCATGTTTGATTTAAAAGTTTGATAGCTTTTTCGATAATTTTAAAACATTAACATCTTACACCTTCATTTATATTCTTACCTCACATTTGAATTATTGAACCTGGCCATAAAACTATTAACTTCACCTAAAATCTAAAATAATTATCTTTCCGATTGTTGTCATCCTGTGGATAACTCTGCTGTCTCCCCACTGAACTGTTACCTACCGAGCAGAAACCACGCCATGTCTCACGGTACCTGTCATTATTGTGAACAATCTGTTGTTCCTTAACTTTTTTTAATAATTGGTTAGAACATGGATGAAAGAAAATGATCGTGAAATTAAATATGAAAAAAGGTGCCTCCAAAATGAGCATTTGGCTTCAGCTGGTCATCCTGACAAGGAGAATCTGTCTGTTTTTGAAGACAACAGCATCCTTTGAAGACATAAAAATAACCCTGGAGGTCAAAGATGGCTGCTCAAGGGTGTATAGTCCCTGCCTGATAGAAAACTGGTAAGCAAGGTCCTCTGTTACTGAGGCACGGGCTTTTACAGCTGCACAGTGCTGCACCATGGTGATGTTTGATTTGAAAATGTGGAGAATAAAAAGTGGGTTTCTAGAAAGCAAATCCTCAGTTAATCTTTTTTGTTGTTCTATGTTACAACTCAGTCAAACACTCTCATTTCCAAGCTCTCAGGAGTTTGCTGGGAATTAATTTTAGTGGGAGCAGAAATGGAGAGCTGCCCCCCCTCTCTACTCATTGAAAAGAAAAATCAGGCTACTTAAAATTAAGTTGGCATTAATGGCCGCCATTTTGCTTTGAAGTAAAAGATTTCTTTTAAAAATTTAACAGACACCAATGTCACAAAGGTATTTGGATTGTACTGGCTTTCAAAGCCATGGCTGAACAGCTGAAAAACAGATCAGTTAAAGAGAATTCTCATGAAGGCATTGCAAAGACCCTAATGCTACAAATTATGTGTTATAAAATATCTAAGTAAAAACTGGCTAATTGCTCCAGTTTTAGGTGTTTTAAGAAAGAACTGAAAGATTATGTTCAAGATAAGTTCTATTGGAAAATAAAATTCACATTACTACTCAATGATGATTCATGGGATTTTTCTGGAGTTTATGGTGTCTCATTTTTCTTCTCAAAACATATATTATGATAGGTAGATAGATAGGCAGACAGATGGATTTGGACAGTTATATAAAGATCATAACCTACACAGAAAATAAATCCTCATAGATTAGTTATTGATAATATCTTTTATAGCACCGAATCACAGGAAAATATGATGGAACACTGAGTTTCCCTTCTTCTTCCACTCTCTCTTCGCTTCTTCTGTATCTAATACAGAAGCCCTCTGAGGGGGCCAAGCAAGGTAGATGTTTTTTCAGAAGTACGCAGAGCGATGGTCATGTAGTCATGGTAATCAGGGGCCCAAGAGGGTGTGGAAAGTGTGCGTAGCAAGGGTATCCCAGGGTAGCAAGTTGGAGCACAGTTAGGATGAATGAGTGGCCAACCAGTGGTAGCCCGTCAAAGCCCAAGCCAGGTAAGAAGCATGCCCATACCTGTGGGTCAGCCTAAGGATGACCAACACGGGTGCACAGGGTAGAGTGTGGCCTGGCATAGGATGTCAAGTCATCTAGTGTGGTGAGGGACATGTCTGTGGGGGAAGAAACAGTGTCAGTGACAAAAGGTTTAACTATAAGATCAAGGCGTTAGAGGAGGAAAAAATTTTACCAACATCTTTTTGGATGTCCTGTGTGTTAAGTATAGTGGAAGTCAGCTTTCTTATTTTCAGAGGGAAGACTATACACACAGAAAGAGCAAAAAAAAAAAAAAAACTTTAGCAGTGTTGGGTTGAAATTGAAGGCATTGCAAAGAGCATGTGATTTGCAACACATGTGTACAGAAACTTATAGAAATGAATATAAATGTGCACCTACATGTCTGTGCACGTGGCATCCATGTATTCCCCAAGATAAAGGACCTAGGAGTAACATACTCAACAGCAAGGAACACGTGATCCAAAAGTCTAGGTCTCAAAACCATTCTCCAATTCTCCACCAAAAGGAAACTGATTCCCTTTGAGAAATAGCCGATTCCAAGTCTTCAGGGTACTCAGTGCAAGACAAGCTTTGACTATTTCACCATGCCAGCAAGCAAGGAAGCACTCAGAGATAGATGAAGATGTCAGAAAAGACACAGAAAGGTCTTTGAAGAGGCTGCCAATTTCTGAATCAAAAAAAAAATGACAACAGTAAATTATTACTGATTAAATAAAATAGGAAGCTATCTGTGCATGCTGAAATGTATAATGCAGGTTTGTTGAAGAATAAGATATTTACAATAGCAAAGCAATTTCTTACAAAATATTTGTTCATTACCAGGAAAAGAAAGTATTTTTATAAAGAAACTTGGCAGATGCTGCTTTGATTGAGTGATCAAAAGTTATCACCAAATTTGGACCTATTGAAACTGTGCGCTAAATACCAGAAGAGCACACTGTCACTTCTGCGACAGCCTTGCCAAGGCATCATCAATGAAATCTAATTGTACAGAAACATCAAACCCAAAAGGAAGGCTGCGTTTCAGAATTTTCCAAAATTTCATTTATTTTATGTTTTTCTGGCCGTCTTGAAAAGTGTCAGTTTGTGAAAATTAGGAACAGTCTACAAATGCTTCCAGACTAAAGACCAAAGTAGCACTTGAGCAGATATTGAGCAGTGATTTTACATTCTTTTTTACTGGGGCAACAGGCGAAAGTTAAATGTGCTCCGACCATGACCACGGTCGTGCAGTCATGCATTCTGTTATCTTACTAACATTCATCTTCGCACTATGGTAGGCAGGAGAAGTTTCTGCTTTGTAAGAAAAATACGCTAAAATTTTCAAGAAGTAATGGGTCACCAATCTAGCGACTTATTTTCAAATGACTTAAAACAAGACCATTAATTGCCTGTAGTACCCCTGCAACTTTTCTGTCAATATAGGATTGCCAAAAAAATAAATTCTGGGCCTAAATATTCTTCTCTTAAGAAATAATGCAAAATAATCTGGTAGGATCCCTAAACTAATTTATCAGAATTCTATTCCCTCGGATGGTTTTCTAGTCCCATTTTTCACTTAGGTAGTATTATCAGAACCTCTTTACTAAGTTAATACTGATATAATATGGAAACTTCAGGAAGATTCTCACATCAACTTCTAACATACCTAAATTTCCATAAATGGAGAATCTTTCTAGGGAGCTATAGACTCTTTTAATAAGACGTTTTTAGCATATAATTTCCTGAATGCCAGATTCTGAAGAAATAGTAATAGGAAAGAGTCCATCCAAAAGCATAGGTGCTAGTCAGGTTCACCTAACACTTTTCTTTTACAAACGTATTTTGAGAATATGGGGAAAATCATCAGAAAATGTGACACCCTAGAGCCATGGTGTGACTGAAACCCAGACATCCTCAGCGAACATCCCTAATAAGTCAGCATGGTCAGGGACATAGGTGGTCCAGGTAGATGATTGATTTAAGTTAGAGTAAAAGAACCCTTGGCCATAAATTGATTGCATTTAAAAGATCTTTTAAAATGAGAATGAATGATGACAATGAAGATCAATTAGCCAAATTGTTATTGATGATAAGGCACAGAAACAAAGAAGAAGGAGGAGGAGGAGGAGAAGGAGGAGGAGGTGGAGGAAGAAGAGGAGGAGGAAGAAGAAGAAGAAGAAGAAGAAGAAGAAGAAGAAGAAGAAGAAGAAGAAGAAGAAGAAGGAAGAAGAAGAGGAAGAAGAAGAAGAAGAAGAAGAAGAAGAAGAAGAAGAAGAAGAAGAAGAAGAAGAAGAAGAAGAAAAAGAAGGAGAAGAAGAAGAAGAAGAAAAAGAAAGAAAGAAAGAAAGAAAGAAAGAAAGAAAGAAAGAAAGAAAGAAAGAAAGAAAGAAAGCCAAAACACACACACTAGGGAAACAAAAAATAAATGAACTTCCCACGAGAAATGGTGTGTTTGCCAGGAGAAGGTAGTGGAATTCTTTTTCATGGCTATAGTTATCCTTTTATTACAAACTTTTTTACTTCTAGTATTAAAATCACCATTCACAGATTCTGGAAAAAAACAAAGTACACCTTAATACTGACTGCCAGTGTGATCTTGGGTTCTCTTGTACTAAGCAGGAGACTCCCACGTGGAACTCCATGTAGGGACAGACCTCTGCCTGACTGTGGTGAATGTGCTCAGCAATACCCAGGGCTCAGCTCCTTCCAGTCCATCTAGGGGGCAGAGAGCTGATTCACAGGAAACCAGCCCCTTCCCATGACAAGTGCATGAGGAAACCGAGCAAGTGAGACTAAGATGCCCCAACACTTGGACCTGACCAAATGCAACTCAAGAGAGCAATGTTTGTTCAGGCTTCCCCATGGATTTTCTGGGGGTGGAGGAGCCCCTATCTTGGCTTCCTCTTACACTGCACAGCTGTGGTCCTTCTGCTGTTGATTCCTAATATAATCTTTTCTCCACATCCTAAATCAGCACGACGTCCAGAACACCCAACCCATGGCACTTGGCACTAGAAATAATCTGAGAAATCTCACTGGAGTTTGAGAGATGGATCCTTACTGCTAGTCAGGAGATCAGATAAATGGAACCAGGCAACCTCAAGTGGAAGGCAGTGATCTTGTTGATAGAACTTTCACAGGTGCTAACTACGATAATGTACTAATGGACCAGAAGCCATTAGAAGTGTGATACATCAAGTATTCCAGACACACAGAAGACACTGCATGACTGTCGATGTGCTACAGAGAAAGAATGAGAGGCTGAAAATGAATAAAAGCTCATTGAAACTGAGGTGGGAAAGCCAGAGTGTCATTACGATTGTGTACAGAGGGCTGGAGACAAGAGGAAGAGTAAGTACAACATCCCATGTAAAACGTAAAGGATACCAAAAGCCCTATTAATTAAGAGCAGTTCTCTCAGGTGTGCAGAGAGCTGATCTTAAGCTGATCTCTGTTTTATAATCTCCCTGTGGAGTTGAAATTGTGAACAGTTAGAAGAAGAGCAGACAATTCCATATACAATTTATGAATATTTTGTCTTGTCTTGGTGACTTTAAATGTTATAAAATACTTTAAATGGTGTGCTGTATGTGAGTATGTTAGTTGTTGCTTTTATCAGTAGGATAAGGGATCTTTGATAGTGTCTGGAGACACTGCTGTCATGACTCCAGGAGTCTAGTGAATACTGGCTGGAGATGTTTCTAAATACCCTAAAGTGCACAGGAGAACTTACCCTCAATGCGCATTCAAAGACACATCACAGAATTATCCAGTCCAAAGGGCTGAGAAATCTTGGCCTATACCCTACCACAGTTACCATATGAATTACATAAATTATAAGTAAAGGAGCCACATGAAGAGTCCAGGCCCCCAAGGTAACCTCTAGAAACTTGAGTCATCATTATCTGAGCAGCACTTGTGGCTTCCATAGTTTGCATTTGAAATGAGTATTGTGTGAAAAGCCAATTGGTTACAAACGTGAGCAGGTTCTTCTATTTTGCCAATTATCGAGGTGAAGAAATGTGATGATCCCAGAAGCCTATTTGTGTCCAAGTCTGCCAGTTTAACACTGCCGCATCCTAGTCTATCCACGCCTTGTGACAAGGTCCATGGGTGGAGGAGAGCGCTTCAAGGAATCACTTCTCCAGGAAAAGGACACTGCATGTGGGAATTGGGCGCAAGGATCTTGTAATGTTTTGTACTGATAATTGTAATTTGTGTAATTCACATATATATATTTTCATGTAATACTCAATATGAAATCGAAAATAGAAACTCCAGAGGAGTTACTAGAAACCTTCTAGATAACTGTGAAAACTAATTGTGAAATTTTACCTTCTGTGAGTAGTATGAGAGAGTTTATACAAAAGCTTTAAATGAAAGAGCTCATGGAGAAGGATTTACAAAATTGCTGTGAGACAACTGCCCTGAGACACTGGACAGGCAGCCAGAGATGGGCAACTAGGACACATATGTTACGCCACTGGCCGCCTAAGACAGGCACAGGACCAATTGTTGTCCTGCAGGCCCATGACGGGTAAGGCCTGGTTGGGTTCATATGAAGAGTCCTTGACCAAGACAGGCGCTGTCCTCACAGGGCCTGCCATACTCCCATAAGTGATAAGGGAAAAAATGTAGGGAGTGGCATGATAGCTTCACAGCTGCCGCTCTATCTCTCCCTCCTGTGGGCATCCAGGTGCCTCGGCTTACATTTTCCAAGATAATTAAGTAACAAGAGTAAAGTGTTACAAAGGTGAAAAAAGTTAATTAACACATATTGTTTAAGATTATCCCTGCCTGGCCCTAAGCCTGGGACGCTTCCTGCTTGGGGTTTAAGTTACTGCCAAAAGTTAGCAAATATATACTCCAGCTTCTAAAAATAAAGTAGATTCAGATTCACTCACAGACTGGAGTGCAGTGTCTTCTGTCTCTCACTCACTGACTCCCTGACCACCTTTGGGACCCCTGAGCCCTGCCGCAGCTGGACTCTGGCAGGTGATATAGCATCCTTAAATGTTTTGTAGAACTCAGCAACAAATGGGTCAGGTCCTGGGCTTTTCTTAGTTGGTAGATTCTTTATTACTGGGTCAATTTTATTATTATTGGGTTGTTAAATATACTTATGTCCTCTTGGGTTAGTTTTGGTCATTTCTACGTGTTTAGGAATTTTTCAGTTTCTTCAAAATTTGCTAATTTGTTGGAATATAATCTCGAAGTAGTTACTGTCTTCTGGATTTTCACAGTATCTGTTGTGATTTCACTTTTTTTCATTTCTATTTGCATTGATGTGAGTCTTTTCTCACTTCTTGTAAGAGTGGCTAAGGACTTATCTATTTTATTTATTCTTTCAAAGAACCAGCTGTTTGATTTTTAAAATATTTAAACTTTTCTCCCCTCATCTTTTTCAGACAGTCTCACTATTGAATTCAGACTGATCTTGAACTCACCTTGTAGCCCAGACTGGCCTCAAACTTGGAGTGGCTGTCCTGTCTCAAACTCCTGAGTGCTGGGGTTACAGGTATACACCACCACACCAGCTAGTTATGCAAATTAATGTGTTTTATTTTGACAGATTCATATATCTATATAACACAGGTCATTTTCACACTCCCCAATCATACCCATTGTACCATCTTTCCCCGTTTGGTGTTTTGGGAGACTTCAATGTATATAATATATTTTGATCATATCCATTTCCCATTACCTTCCCTTACACACTCTCCCCCGGAAGTCTGTACTTTTGATTCATCCAGGTGCACTTAGTGCCTTGATACTTATCATAACAAAAGATTGGAACCTGCCTAAACACCCATAAGTAAAGTATTGGGTAGATAAATGATGGGATGTACGTGTAATAAAAGACTAGTTAGGTGTGAAAGTGATGAAATATCTCTATATAAACTGAGACGGGACCACCTTTAGGCTGTATCATTAAGTGAAATAAGCAAGTCATAGACCAATGTGAATGATATGCTACCTTTGTGTGAAGGTTGCATATGAGGAGAATGTATGTGAGTTTGCTTATGTTTATGGGGACTATTTCTAGAAAGTTCCTGCTTCTCAATAGGGAAATTCAGTGCCTGGGGTAAGGTTTTCCATCTTCTATTATCTTTCTACCAAAAAAATGTACTTAGGTGTTAAGATTTTTTAAACAATAATTTTTTTGAGACAAAGTCTTACATGCAGTTCAGGCTGGCCTTAAACTCACAGCGATCCTCCTGTTCCAGCCTCCTGAGTGCTAGGGTTATAGGTCTGTGCCACCACACCTGGCCAAAATAATGAAATTTTGGAAGGGAAAGAAAAGGCTAGCTGAATGAACTGCTTTCCCCCACTGAGGGCTCTGTAATTGGGAGGTCACTGGGGAGACTGTGGGCTAGTTCCCTTTTGGGGGTTTCTTTTACTTCTGGTACTAGCAAGGAGAATCTCCTCTTTTCTGGCACAGTTCCCATGAGCGTTTCACAAGTGTCCCATCTCTGGCACTATTTCCTGTGGGGAACTTTTGGGGAGCCCATGATGAGACAGGTACTGTTGCATTTTGGTTTAGTGGGAGGTGTGCGGAGGACAGAGGGAGGGGTGACGGGCAGGGTCTGCCCCAGTTCTGACGATAGCCTTTGACTCCCCAGCCTCCTGTCAAAGCAGCACCCCTCAGGTGGTATGTCTTCAAGAAGGGGTCATTTATTCATTTGTGAAACAAATGTCTACGAAGCACTGTTGTGCACCAAGACTAGAATAGATCCTGATAATACTGTAGTAGACCAGATGTGTCCCAGATGCTATGGGACACATTCCAGCAGGGGGAGACACAGCACTAAATTCCTGCAGTACGAGTTCACCTGTCAGCCCTAGGAAAGTCTGGGTAGGCTAAGTGTTATGGTTTTTATCTAGATGTCTCCACAAAGCCTCATGTGGTCATAGGTGGGGCTTTTGGGAGGTGGCTTGACCTAGGGTGTTTGATTCTGGGTCAAGGATGTGATGTTAGAATTAAACGTGTGAGAGCTCCGTGCCTTAAGGGTGGGTAGCCTGGATAAAATTTAAGAGGCAGAAAGGGGCTGCTGTTGTAGCTGGCTGTCACTTTCCTTATTGTTTGCTGCCAAGATGCCATCTGCCTTCTGCCTGTCCTGCTTTGCCAGACACTATTTCTCCTCTGCCCTGGAGCCAGCTGATTATGAACTGAAACCTCCAAAAACTGTGAGCTAAATACACCTTGTCTCCTTTTACTTTGGATGTTGGGTATTTTGTCTCAGCAATGAGAGAAGTATCTAAGACTCTGAGAAGAATATTTCAACTGGAAGGTGGGAAGCTAAGCAGGAGCTGCTTGGCATTGGGGTAAGGGATAAAGTGGAGTGGGAGAGAGAACAGGATGAGCACATTTCAAAGGCAGGGAGCAGCTACAAGAAAGCTAAGGCAAGGATTAAATCCTCCAATGTTGAGTTAAAGATTTGGGTTTCATTCTCAGAGCAGTGAGAGGTCATTGAATGATATGTTAAGCACTTGAGCAACAAATGTGATTTGCATCTTAAATATACCACACTGGCTAAAATAAAGGAAATGACTTAGAGGAGACAAATGAGGAAGGAGTTGGTGGGTAAGAGATTACTGTAACAGGGAAACGTGAGGGTGGCCTGGTCAGGGAGTGTTGTTGGTGAAGAAGGACATGGGTAGATTTGACAAGTAATTGGCAAGACACATCAGTGGACAGGTTAGGGAGGACAGACAAGATAAGATGTTCAGTCCAACCCCCAGGTTCAAATAAACTATACTGCTGCACTGCTTTACAAAACACCTTCACCTAGGTCTCTCATAGTATCTGAATCTTAGTCTTGTAAGCCATGTAAGGGCTTATTATTACAATATTATTGGTGAGAAGACAAGTCCAAGGAGTAAACATCCATTTTAATGAGTAAATCAGTGAATATATTCTCACATTCCAGAAAGAATTTAAGAAGACAGTGAAGCATAACATGGTAGAAGACCACCTTTAAAACAAGGCAAACAATGAAAGACCAGAGCCCCAAAAGAGCCAAAGACAAGGCTGGAAAATACACATCATCACCCTCTTGCATACAACAGTCCACATCCTTGACGTTTCCCTCTAAGCTCTCCAGGACTGAAGCTTTCCCACTGTCTCCCACCTAGAGCCGAACCCAAGCCTCTTTCTGTGAGTTAGCGCCATTCACGGGCTGTGGAGGGAGAGAACAAGGCCTCACCAGGAAGCGATCCCCACCCGGAAGCTACACCATTTTCATTGCTTTGTTGGGTTGGGTTTTATTCTCTTTGGTTTTGCTTGATTATGTTAAATCTGATGGCATGAACAGCTATTTGAGAGATAGCAAGACGTATTATGGCAGCCCTTTTGGATTTACTACTGACTGTTTTGAAGTCCCTTATTGTTTTGTTTTTATTGTTTCTATTCTATTCTGTTCTGTTCGATTTTTACTCTGTTCGAAGTTATCTGCAGCTATTTTGAAGACAACAAAAGTCATTATGGTAAATATTGTTGATTTCATAAGGTTTTGAAGTTCTGTATCATTTATACTGGTTTATTTTGATTGGTTCTATTCTGTTTTATTTTCCTTGGTTTTATCCTCTTAAAAAAAAAAGCCAGTATCTCCCACCTCATGGCAAAGCCTAGACTCCAACCAAGATCTTCCAACTTAATCCCAAATATTTGATTTCCAATTAGCCTTCATCCAAATCAGAGAGGTATTTATTCAGTCTTCTCACTGATTTCTGCATCTAGATTCAACAGATTAGCTTGTAGCACTCATTATGTTGGGAAAAGCTAGGAAAACTGAGTAAAATATTAAAAATATCTGGCTGGATAGAGTGGCAGTGTGCCTGTAGTCCCGGCACTTGGGAGGCTGAGGCAGGAGAATCACTTGAGCCCAGGAATTTGAGACCAATCTGAGATAATGCAGAACCTGGTCTCAAAGGAACTAAAATAAAATAAGACATCATGGCAACAAGTGTCAGAGGGTCAAGATCTCAGAAGAAGAGTGCATAGAATTGAGTTTGGCCCTGATCACCACTTTTTCTTGTGAAGCATTTGCTGATTCATAGTTGGCAGTCGAGACCTGAGTATCTAGGCAGATCTGGTCACCTCACAAGGGTGGAGTTCCGGAGCCACCAAGGATGAGAAATCCCAAGGAAACTGGCTTTTTGTTGTTGTTGTTGTTGTTACTGGGTTTTTTTTTTTTTTTTTGAGACAAGGTCTTGTTATGTAGTTCAGGCTGACATTGAACTCATCATGTAGCACTGGCTGTCCCTGAACTTATGGTAATCCTCCTGCCTCAGCCTCCTGAGTGCTGCAATTACAGGCATGTGGTACCATGCCTGATGGAACCTGGCTTTTGATGGGGTCCCTGGAAGGGTAATTCTCCAAGAGTAAAAGCAGTAAGTAGGAAACAGACCAGCTCTTGAAAAACTTTTAAATCAGCCTCCATTTTGATCCTTTGTCCCTACCCAACTGCTGGCCAGAAGGAATGTTCTCTGGAGGACATTAGTATAATCCAGAGCCTGATGTTGATGCTGAACTGCTTCTCACATTCCCACAGTCATCCATCATTGCAGTTCAAACCTCTCCTGAACATCCTTGGTATACCAGGCTCATGGCCTCCCTCCCTCAGGAAGCTCCATGCTCCAAATACAACCTAAGCCAGGCCCCAACCTCTAGGGTCAGAGGAGAGGTGGCTGTTAGGGATCAGCACTTTGCAATCGAACTCTTTTTGTCTGCGTCGTTGTAAAAGCAGCAGGCCCCATGCTAGCGCTGTGGAAGTCAGGTTCAGGGAGGGCCAGAAGCCTGCCCTTGCTACACACTGGCTGCTTCTCAAAGGGCAGCAGACAGAGGGTGGGGCTGCAGCAGTGGTGGCAAACCGATGGCACGCATTCTGCAGTAGGCGGTTTGTATCACTGAAAGCTCTGAGAGGTTCGCCATCCCTCAGCTAGTTGGTAAGACCAAGGAGAGGCACGGCCTGGTCTTTCCATACAAGCAGCCCCAGTGCTATATTTATTCCCAAGGTCAGGAGGTTGTTCAAGAGCTTCTGCCTCTTCCTTAAACTTCAGACTTGCTTATGGCACCAACAAAGGCATGTAATGAGAAAGCAGATCTTCCTGGACAGATTTACCAAGGCTGTACACAATGAGGAAAAAGGTATTACTTTAAAAATACTTCGTAAGGCTGTGTGTGTGTGTGTGTGTTTGTGTGTGTGTGTGTTTTAACCAGGAACTATGCTGGGGTTTGTAAGAAGAAAGTTACACTGAGTTCAGTTAGGGTCAGGGAATTGGGGCTGGTGGTAGGTGTCGGGAATGGGCGGGGTAGGCCTTATTGTGCTGTTTCCTGTTCTATTCCTCAGGCCTAGAATGTCCAGCACGTGGGTAGGTGCACAATGAATGTTAGTGAATGCATGGAAAATGGCTTTTCCTCCAAGGAAGACCTTCGCTGTCAAAGGAACAACTCTGACAGGAATTTCAAACTCTTCTGGCCACAGAGCAGGGAGGAAATGCGTTTATCTTTTACATGCTCATCTCGGTGGCTTATGGTTCCTGGCTGCTTTATCTGCCCCCTCTTCCCCTTATCCTAAGTCTACCTCTGACCAACTCCTAGTCTTTTAGCTTTCAATCACTTCTTCTGGGAAGCCTCCCTTGATCACAATCCCAAGACTGAACTGGTTGGCCTTGTGCTCCCAAGACTCTCAGATTTACCCAATGGGCTCCCCCCTCCCTTGGTTATAGTCTCCTGTTTTCTTTCCCCAAATGCTTACTGTCCTAGAGCTCCCGGAGTGGCGGCCCTGGCCTTTCTCATGTCCTCAGTGCCTACCTAGCTCAGTGCCTGGCCCCTAGAAGAAACTCAGTGTATACGTACTGAGTGACTTAATGAACAAGGAATTAAAGTTGAGATTCATAAAAGAATCTTGGGGTGCAATAGCTGATATCTTCCAAGTACTTCAGAAGCTATTGTCTTTGTAAGGTGCCTCTCTAGGGCATTTTCCTTAAATGATTTCTTATGATTGTCATGCAATAATTATAGGATAATTGTATGTTATTTCTAACTCCATGGCACCAGTTCCCAGTTCTCAGCCCACTCTCTGGTGAAACAATGAGACTGCCATGTAATTCTTACCACATTCCTTTTCTCCCTCTGATTAACTACACTGACCCTTTTGTTTCTATATAATTGAAGTCTACAACTTCTTTATTTAATGTGTGTACATGGAATGGGGCAGCTGCCTCAGTCCCTAGGCAAAGCCTGGAAGGCAGGTCCTTTGTGCCTTTCTGCAGCAGACTTTTGACTGGTGCCATGAAAAAGAGGGTGTGTGTGATGGTTGGAGTTGCTTTACTAGGTCTTGGAAAGGGTGGAGTTTGAATAACCAAAAACACAAGCTGCAGCCAATGGAAAAGTTTGGGAGTATTTGATTCCTTACCAAAAACTACCTGACTGCATTATTCAGTTGGTTGTATCTCTCGAACTCCAGCTACCTGAGGCCCCTCCAGAACTGCAATGCCCAGGTGACATTGCATGAAGATGTTAAGACTGTGAGAGTCCTTTGGCTGTCATAGGGGAAGGGATTCAAAAGGAAGCCAAAGGTGAGAGATCTCACAGGCTTTTGTCTGACACAGAGAGATGGCAGGTGGTATGCAGGGGCATCTGCAAAGTGCTTTTCTAACTGGTTCATGACTGATACACTGCCTGTTGATATGTTTATCACCTATCTTCCCCGCCTGCACTGGAATGTAAGCTCCCTGATGACACAGATGTTGCTTTATTTATTATCTTGTCCTCTACATTCAGAATAGTGCCCAGCACACACCAGACACTCAACAAACACTTGCTGCAAGAGTAAATGGGCTCAGGTTTGGAAGCAACAGGACACTCCCAGCAACCAGGGGGCTGGTGGCAACAGGTGGGATCTTCTTCAGGGAAAGTGATGGTTACGTGTGGCAAAGGAAATGAGAGAAAGGACTGAAGTTTATTAGCACTGGGAATTAGCACTGCAGTGAGGAGCTCAGCCGGTCTTCTTTCTTTGTAGGGTGGTGACAGCCAAGCCCAACCATTATCCTCTGACTTCTGCCAAATCACGCTTCTGTGTGGAAGACTATGGAACCCATGAGCAAAGAGCCTTGGGAGGGTTGTGCAGATGGCCATTGCTGGATTCTCTCTTTGTGCCCAGCTCACATTCAAACTTGAAGTTTAAACTCTCTTTGTCCCAGAATTTATAATGCAAAGTCTACGTACAGATTCCTGTAACCTTTGATGTCCTTAAACTTGTTGCTGGTTAGGTTAGCCTGGATCTGCCTTGGGCCACTCTTGAAGGGGACAGTCTTCACAGTGATGGTGGCTCTGTGATGGGGTTTGAGGACCCCAATGCTGCAGCCGAGAATGAAGAGTGTCAGAAACCCACAGGCACTATGACAGCCCCAATGCACTTTTTCACTCTACTTCCGGGTCTTTCCCTTCTGCAGAGTCCTAAGCCTGGCCCAGGAGCCTATATTCACAAAGGGCAGTGTTAACCCCAGAAGAAGAGGCTGAGCACTCCCAGCACTTACAGGATTCTCTGCTGCTTCTTAAAGAGGCCACTTCCTTCCAAGGTCAGCACACAGTCTTCCACAGGCTCCAAGAGGGGGTTTGAAAATATCACTTGTATGGAGAGAGGCTGGTACATGACAGCTGCACCTAGAACCTAAAGAAAGGCCCAGCACGGGAAAGGGGCAGGAAATTAGTCCCTATTTCCCACTCCGCTGAACATTTGTGGACAGCACCGTTTTGTGTGGTCATACAATATGCTACTCCCAAATATGCCACTTTGGCATCAGGATTATTTTAAATTGAAGGCAGTAAGAAGCAGGAGACATAAGAAATGATCTCTGGTCTCCTGTTATGGTTTGGATCTACAGTGTCCCCTCAAAGTCATGTGTATTTGGAAGGTGGCTGGGTCATGGGAGTGCTTTACTCATAGGTGGAATCACCCTTTGATGAGTTCAGTATCCAAAGGTGCTTTTAGGAGGTGGGGCCTGGTTGAAAGAGGGTGCCCTGGTGGGGGTGGGGTGACCTCAAAGGGTATATTCTTGTCTCTGACTCTTCCCTTCTCTCTCTGTTTCTTGGCTGCCATGGGATGAGACACTTTCCTCCATCATGACCTTTCACCATGCCCTTTATGCCTTGGAGCCAGCCAACCACGGACTGAACTCTCTTTCTACTAGGGAGAACAAAATTTAGTCATTGATCAGCCTGAACTGCATAGCAAGACTCTGTGTCAAAAAGACAAAAAATAACAATAATAATAATAATCACTGAGATAACTTTAAACCCCTATTGGCCTAGAGAAGCTGCAGAAGAATGTGTTAACAACATTTTGTGAAGTAGACCCTTCCTTCCCCTTGAATGATTCCTTTAGATTTGCCTCCCCACAATTTGTTGACTCTGGAGACTCAAGGTGCATTTCCTTTGTCTTATCACTTCTCGTTGCTGAGATGCTATAAACCCAAATAATTATTATTATTATTATTATTATTATTATTATTTTGGGACTGGGGATCAAACTCAAGGCCTTGTGAATACTAGGGAAATGTTCTACCACTGAATTTCTTCTCAGACTTTTTTATTTTTTGAGATAGGGTCTCACTAAGTTGTCCAGGCTGGCCTTGAACTTGTGATTTTCCTGCCTCAGCCTCCTGAGTATCTGGATTACAGGTGTGCACTACCACATTCAGACCTTTGCATTGCCCCACCAGGGACTCCTTGAGCTATTTGGTGGGATCCAAGAGGCAGTTGGCCTTGGAAGTTAACATTAGAAGGAAGTAACCCTAAACATCTTCTCAAGGAGACTACAGAGCTTCAGAAAGGGAGGGATCCTCAGAGCCTGTGTAGTCTAATTCACTCTTGAAAGTTCAAGAAACAGCAGCCTTGCACAGGCAGGAGAAGGAAATGACATCAGAGCCGACCTTGGGCAGGGTGCTTCGCCCATTGGAGCCCCTCCCACTGGGGGGCTCAGTTTCCATGTGCTGACCTTGGGAAGGCCAACCAAATGCAGGAGGTGGCCTGAGAGCGCATCTCTCTAATAGCCCATGGCCCCTGCTCTGCAGCAGTCCCATAAAACCTCTAATAGCATAAGAGGATAAAGACTTATCAATAAGTCTCCCACCCTTGAGGTACCAGAAGAGGCAAAGAAAAAGAGGAGCTTCGTCCTGAGCAGGTCCATTGCTCTCACAGAGGGCCACCCTGCCTCCCAGTCCCAGCTAAGGGGTACCCAGGCCAGTGGCAGGTCTCTTGCCTACATTAATTGTGATGCCTGGGTAAGTCAGGGTGATGATCTTGTTCACCAGGATTTTCTCAGGGCTGCTCTTCTCTTCACCCAGGGCGCTGATACGAATTAGCTTGTCGGTGGACAGGTACTGGCTGTATTGGGCATAGGGGATTTTGCAGGTGTAGGTCTTCTCTAGGGAGAAAACACAGGTGACATGAGAGTGGCCAGGAGCATCGGCTGTGACTGGTCTGGATCTGGTTGTTCTTCCCTAGAACCAATTTGTACTGAGCACCAGCTTGTCAGACAGAGCAACTGAGGTAAAAGAGCTCACTCAAGTGACTGTGCTGATCAGTGAGTCTCCAAGCAAGTTCTAGATGACTCCAAAATGCACATTTTGGACTGAAGTAGATCCTTTTGTTAGAGGTAGTAAAAAGAAATGGGAGAGAAGGGGGAGGAGCAAGAAGGGGAGGAAGAGAAGGAAGGAGGCAGAGGGAGGAGGAAGAGCTGGTGCTGTAGTAGACAGTGAAAGAAAATATGGTGTCCCAGGGGTCTTCCTTCAGAGTCATATTGGCTGACTTGACCCCTCAACCCAGCAGTAACCCAACAACTCTGTGCCCCGTGTGTCCATGCTTTGTCCAGAGCCCATACCTTCGTCAGGAGACAGGGAGATGAAAGCCGTGTCCTGCCAGAATGGGGGAAGGGGGTTGCCATCGTGCAGCAGTGACTGGGCACTCAGGTTCACCTTGAGATCCTTGAATTGGGGTGACGTGTTGAGGGCCAGCAGGACAAAGTTTATGTCCTGGCCCATGTTGGGTGGGTCGAGTAGCTTGAATTTGAGAGAGACTTGAACAACATCACTGGGTCGAAGGGAGGGTGTATTCAGGCTCCGATGGCTGTCCCAGCTCCGTGACATGGACCTGAAGGGTTGTGGATCAGGCCGGAGGGCACCTTGGGACCTCCTAGCCTTCAGCTTCTGTAGGGCCTTCTGAAACACCAGCCTCTCTTGGGGGGAACCTAGGTGGGTAGAACACATTATCTCTTGTAGGTCATGCTAACACAGAGGCTCCTCTTGGCTGAATATTTCACTGTCAACACCTTTACTGGTCCTGTGTGGGTTGGGAGGTTTAATGTTTTCATTTCCAAGAAGTATTACCTCCCTTCATCAAGTGCTTTCCAAGAGTCAGGCTCTGCTAGCATTTTGCATCTTTCCATCCTCATATCAACTTCCAAAAAGATATGATGTATTATTATTATTATATACATGTGGAAAAGGAAGCTCAGATCAGTTTGTCTTTGCCTACATCATGGAACTTGCAAGGAGAGAGTCAGGTGGATGCCAAATATGCCAAACTCCAAAATCTGTGTTTGTGACTCAGCCCTAATATACTGAAGGGAAAAACAAAGACCCACAAATGTGGAGGATAAACCTCTTAAAGACAGTAGAAGAAGCCACAGCAAGATGGACAAGTAAGATCCTCTAGTGATCATCTTCCCTGAAGACACCAAACTGAATAGCATTCACACAACTAACTTCCAAAGAGCTAAGGTAGTCGGGTGAGAGACCAAGAGGCTGTGAAAAAGTGTATGGGAAAAGGCAAGAAGGAAGGAGCCATCTACGTCACGCCTCCTACTCAAGCAGCCCAGCTTGGAAGGAGACAACTTCTCTTTGAGGAGGGAGGTTCTAGACTTGAAGGCTATTTTAAGTTTTATGTTTTTGTATATTATAAAATTTTTTTATTAAAAAAAGTCAGCAGAGTATGGTGTGACTTCCTGTTTTAGAACCAAATAACTGATCAGGTGTAGACTAATTCCTGCAAACTGAGGAACTAAGAAGTACAGTAAAAATAAAAATAAACAGATGACATTACTCAGGCAAGCAGATTCCTGAGATGTCCTAGGCCTCCTGCTCAGCCTCACAGGACCCAGGGGCAGGAATAATCCTCCAGGTAGCCCTAATAATTATTCTCCTGAGAATTTACTGTCCCCAGGGACTGGCTCTGCCCTCTCAGTGCAATTTCATGATCTTCTGAGCCAGAGGCCACTTTGATGCTCCTGCTCTGGGGGTTATTGTAGCCTAGTCCTAGGCAGAAGAGGATCTTGAGACTTGACTCAGTAAAAATGGGCCCAGAGAGATGCGAGTCACATTCAGGGCATCTTTGGCCTGTTTGGCCCCCAGAACACATCAGTTCAAGTGAGAGAGACAGAAGCCTGCTGGCCCAGGGAGCCAATAAATAGCTGGGTATTCAGGGCCACTGCAGTGTAACTCAGTCTCCGTGAATGCGTAAGGGACCCTATGGGCCTTGTAGTAAACACCGATGGAGTCCTGCCCAGATCCCCTTGGCAAGTCCCTTTTTGGTGCCCACAGGCTCTCTGTAGCCCCTGTGATTCCTTCTGTGAGTTTCTCTGCACCTGGAGCAGACCAGCCTGTGCATAGACATGTCAGAAATGTCAGGAACTTATGCTCCCAAGGAGCAGCCCTCAACACTGGGTCCCTTGCCTCTCTGGTGCACAGATCTGCAGTGTTGTCTACACATCTCACTGAACCAATGGAGGGGCTACCAGATTTAGCAAATAAAAATACAGGTCTGTTTAATTTGAATTTAAGATAACAACATAATGTGTTATGCAATTATGATAAAGCATTATTCTTCCCCCTAGATCACCTTCTTTCATTTCTGTCTCATTTGTTCACATGCTTACCGGTGTCCCCTGCAGTGCCTCCCAGATAAACCACTTGTACTTGAAACTTTGTCTGCAGATCTGTTGTGGGGGATGCTAACCAAGGTACCTCCAGAGTCAATGGGGACTGCAGAGGTGATGCTAGGCTGTGTGTTCAACACAGTCATCAATACTTACACAGTGTTGGTGCCAGGACACCTGATGATACCAAAATTCAAGGCATCACATAAAGTGGTGTAGTGTTTGCATATAACCTGCACACATCCTCCTATAGACTTTAAAGCATCTCTAGATGACTTAGTGATAACTTACACAATGGAAACACTATGTAAAGTTATTATACTATATGATTTAAGGAGTAATGACAAGGAAAAAAGTGTGTACATGTTTGGCACAGATGCAGTTTCCTTCCCCAAACATTGTCAACCCACAGTTGGTTGAATACTTGGGTGCAAAACTCATGGATATACAGAGAGCTGACTGTACTTGTCCCTGGCCTCGTGGCTGGCTAGTGTTGCTGGATTCCCTGAGAGGTGAACCTGGCAGTTGGCCTTTCTTGATTTCTAAAAATGTGTCTACACCTGATTAACGACATAGCCTTCCCTGTGGCCCTGCTGGCTGTGTAAGAAGCCCCCCCACCCCCCCACTTGCTCTTCAAAATCACCCTCTGCCCTGAGTGGGTATGGGAGGGAATATCTGGCTTTTTAGCAGCCCCGGGTACTGCCTAGGATTTGATTTGTCTCCCAAACAGGAAGACACAATTAAACAGCAGGTTAAAGAAAATCAAATACTCATAGGAGAGAGAGTACTAAGTCACTTGCCATCTCCGGAAGGAGGTGGAGTTTTCAGGAAACAAAGGCAAAGGATTCATATTCTGTTGACTGGATGCCTGGGAACAGCTCTCCAAACACCGTAAACATCTGTTGGGGAGCTCACTGGGCTGTGGGATGTGGGGTGCACAAGAAAGGAAGTAGTAGGGATCCTCCAACTAAGATGTCAGAGCTGATGGCTAGACATAGAGCTGACCTGGCCCTCCCTGCAGGTGCCTTCTGGCTCCCTAGGGCAGACGTGGGAGGTACCTGTAGGATTGGTACCTGTAGTGGGGCTGCCTGGCTATACCTTCTCCATACTTGTAGTTCTCCGTGATGTCATCTCGTTCATCACTCTGGATGCTCTTAGTGCTGATGAAATGGCCAACAGAAGTCGTGTCCTGGTGAAGCTTCTGTTCCTTCCCCCCATAGACAAGCCAGGACATGCAGTCAGCATTCACCATGGAAAATACGAAGGGTGTATCATAGTTCAGATCCACTTCGCCTTCTTTGATGGCTCTGACTGAGGCAGGGCCACAGCAGTAAAGCCCTAGAGGAGAACAGGAGAGTCCCGGATGGTGGTGGGGAGCAGTTTGTGACAGGCCAGGCAGGGGCAGAAGCAGGTGCTGTGGGAGCAGGTCCTGCCTTCTCTCTGGACAGCCTCACCATTGCTGGTCTCCTGAGGGGTGGCGTCCAGCACCTGCCAGCCTCCATATCCGGGAGGGAGGTCCTGCCGGGCCATCCAGCACTCATTCCAGACATGGTAGTTCCTGGGGGACAAACCAGAGGAGCCAGTGTTAACTGCAGCTTAGGGAGAAGTTGTCCTGTTAGTCTCGTTTCTAAAGAAAGATGGATGAGCAGATGAATTGTTAGATTTAGTGCCCACAGGGCCGAGACCTCTATGCGAATAGTGATAGGTCCTCTTCCCTTGAGTGTCCATAGCCCCTAGAGAAAGCTTTTCTTCTGCTGACTGTGTGAAGAGAGAGTGAAGGCTTCCAGTCTCCTGATGCTAAAACTCCTTCATGCTCTCTCGTAAAGGTCCTAATGGACCCTTCCTTGAACATGTCATGGTAGCGACATTCATGGTCTTTGTGACCAGAGGTGTAACTTTGAGCTCTCCAATGGTCAAAACCATAGATTGAGCATTAGATGAAAGAGATGCCAAGGAAGGAAGCCTTTACCCAGGGTGGAGAGCTCTGGGGGACAAAAAGATCCTAAACCCCACATTGCTTTTGTTCAGCTGTCTCCCACTGGGGACACCAAGCAAGGGGTAGAGGAATGGGTGGAGTAGCAAGCTATGGACACAGTCTTGCCCTCCTTTCCTGCTTATGGGTTTTGGCTCAGGTGTGTAACCCTAGAAAAAGACCTAGAGGTCATCTCTCACCAGACAGTATCCTTCTTCTTGTTCTCCAAAATCCTGCCTGTGTTGTCATAGTACTCATCTATGATCAGGTTGCCATCAGTGTCGTGGCCAGAGTCAAAGTTGGTGGTCACACGAGTGGGGATCCCCAGGCATCGCATCACTGCAGGAAAGGCAGAAAAACTACCTGTGGGCTAGGGACTCAGGGACTCAGTAGATTCCTGAACCTGTGGCCCTGTACTTGGGGAAAACATTCATATGGCATCTGTAGGGTGATGAGGCAGGAGCCATCTGGGGAGTGGGTTGGTGACATTTCCGATATCCTTCCCCATGTCCTGAGCTCATGGAACGACTTTAAAAGTCAGGATGTTGGCTGCTCCACCAAGCCCTCCAGAGCAAGAGAAAGTCTAGCAAGTTGCCAGATCTCTAGCAGTTTGAGGCAAGCATGCCTCTCTCCTGGCAAGTCTCAGGCCTGACTCAGACTCACTCTCGTCTGGTTTTAAAGATCCATCTTCAAACCAAAGAGCTGTGATTCTATTTATTTCTGATGTTAGAATGATTGATCAAGACCATCAGGTTCTTAGGCAAAGGTTCTGTAGCTTGTATTTCTCTTTTACCCTGGAAATATTATTTTGGAAGCGTCTTTAGGAATGTACCACAGAACAAGCCAGGAAGGGAAGGAGACCATGTAATAAAAGCTTAGAAAGGTAAGAGTCTGTACTGGTAGAAAAATTCTTGAAAGGAGGGAAAATGTTGTCTTTATTCCTCAAAGGTTATTGTCTCCCTCTGCCAGCTGACTTCTTTCTTTGTCCTCTGCCCACATCTCTTTCAATCCATGCTCTTTTAAGTACAATAAGATCTCCTGTCTTATCCCACTACCAAGTGCCCTGTCCCCTCAAGTCCAGAAGCGATGGCCCAATGAGTTCAATAATAATAATAATACTAGCAACTACAGCAACAGTGTCTACTGGCCTGGAATAGCGTTGTTTCACATATATTATATTCAGGACAGTTCACATGGCATTTGCTATTGTTACCTCCCTGTTTTTTTATTGCTTTGTTGTTGTTGTTTTTGAGACAGGATCTCACCATGTAGTTCAGGCTGACCTCGAATTCACTGTGTAGCCTAGGCTGGCCTTGAAATCATGGCAATCCTTCTGCATCAGTACCCTGAGTGCTGGGATTACAGGTGTGTGCCACCATGCCCACTGTTACCTCCATTTTGAAAATGAAGTTTGTTACTTTGACCAAAGTCCCAAGTCCTGGTTTCCTGTCATGCTTGTTTCCAGGACTCAGACTCCTCTCAGCTCAGCCCACAGCTCAGCGTTCTGTTTTCATCTCATCGTGTACCCCAAGCAGTTTCCAGCTATCAAATATTTGTCAAGAGATATCTAGTGGTGGTCGTTTTGGGGTAATTAGTTGCTTTCTATCATATTTGTATAATTAGTGCTATGATTAATATCATTGTAGATCAACACCTTGCCTCTAACCCTTCTGAGAAGTAAAATGACTAAAAAATAGAGATATTTGTAAAAGTTCCTCACATATACTACTGTCATCTTTTGAAAAGTGCTTGGAGTATTTAGCGTAAACATTGAATGTTTACAGATTCAGCTGAGACTCCTTCTTGTACTGCAGCTGAGCACACACTCTCCAGGTCAGGGAGCAGGCTGCCACTGGATGACCTAGCATGGAGAGGACAGAATCCCTAGCTGTCCCTCGAGTGGCAGGTCTGACCAGAGCCAAAGAACTAGGTCAAGCAGTGGGCAGTGCTGACAAGTGGGCGGAAGACAGAGGTGACACAAGACAGCCTCAGAAGGGATGAAAAACTGCCCCTGAAGAAACACAAGATAAAAGTGAGAAGAGAAAGGAGCAGCTCATGAGGGTTTAAATTAGAAGTGTCGGGAGAAGGGGTGACACTCACAAGGGAGCAAGAGTGGGGAGCAGCCTCCTTTCTTCACTTTGATGGTCCCTAAATGACCAGTTGAAGGGCCTGGGAAAGTATCCACTCCTGCTAAACGTGGCCTGATGGGCATTTTCCCACTCCAGCACAGATCTGGTCAGTGCTTACGGGGTCTTTTTTTCAGAGGAGTGGGTTGTCATGAGTTATCAATCTGTCTTCCTGAGGACAGAGACTGTGTTACTCATCTCCACCATCAGACAGCATCAACAAGATGGGGTGAAGCCTCCTTTGCAGGTGTTGGTTGTGTTTGCCAGGTGGATGAGTGAATAATATCTCATGAACCTTATGCCCACTCTGGCAATTTCTGACTTCAGCCCAGCACCGTCATAATGGCTGGGTGCTATGCATTGGGCACCAATTCAACTGTCTAGAGAGTACTAGCTTTGGGTGATAATGGACTTGCTCTGATCTTTCTGTCTTCCTCACCGCAGCTTTTGAGAGGACTAGGCTAGGGACAGATTGTCACAGGGGAACAGAAGGAAACTACAGAGGGACAAGTTGTGCATATCTGTGTCTCCTTGGGGCTTCAAACAGCTCACTTGTCCATGACTTCCTCTATCTCTCTCTTACTGGACATGAAGCATGAGCCTGGAAGGAGACTTCCCTGTCACTGAGCACATTTATCACACTGAACTTGTTGTCCTTCAGCCTGCCCGATTCTCCTCTCCAATCAAGGGGACCATCACCACCAAGGGCGTCAGCCATGGTGCCATGCCCTGCACAGGCACAATCTCCCCTAATCCCTCCCACGCCCTGGAGCTCTCTCAGCTCTAAAGATGAGATCCCCGAAGATTAGAGAGGCAAGGTCAAGAGGCAGGAAGAAGCAAGCTAGGTCAGCATTTAGCACCATGTTTCTCAGATCTCAAAGCCTCCCTGCTCTAATTATAAGCTCCACCACTGCAGCTGCCCCAAGACTGCAGTGACTTCACCTTGGTCTCTGCATGCTTTGCTTTGTGAAGTTTCACCCACTGCTCCAGGCCGTGCTGACCTCTCACATATTGGCAGTTGCTTGTGTCACATACTGAATTAAACCCTCATTTACAATGTCTGCCCAGTCAGCCAAATGACAAATAACCTTAAAGTTGGGCTTGTATCAGTTGCTTTCCTTCCTTTTCTTCATCCCTGGTACAGTGCTGAGTTGATGCTTATTAAAGTCCTGTTGAGGCAAATCATCTTTAGCCTCTGAATAAAATTTCTGCAGAAATTTTATCAATCCTGATGCCTTGTAGTTTGACATGAGACTCAGGTGCCTCTTTTATTGATAATTTTCTTGAATTTGTTTCTCTTGTAAAGGAATGCATCCTGGCAGGCACACACACACACACACACACACACACACACACACACACACTTGTCAGTGACAATGGCCAGAGGAGGATGAGATTTCAGAGCCAAGCAAACCTGCAGTTTCCACAGCTCTGCACCCCCAGCGATATCACTGTTTGGTTTCATTCAAGTGAGACCGTCTAGACTTGCTGCAACAAAGCCCTGGGTTAAATGCAGCAGCTGCAAATGTGAAAGACTTTTGGGCTCTTAATGAGTACAACTTCACTTTTTTTTTTTTTTTCTTTGCAGCGCTAGAGATTGAACCCAGGAACTCAAACATGGTAGGCAAATTCTCTACCACTGAGCTGCATCCCTATCCCTTTTATTTACACATTTGTATTTTGAGTAAGGTCTCACTAAGTTGCTCAGACTGGCCTTGAACTTGCATTCTTTCTGCTTCATTCCCCAAGTAGCTGGGGTGGCAGGCATGAGCCACCATGTCCTGCACAACTTCACTACTGACTGGTGGTCGATACCATCTTGCTGGTGTACTTAAAAACTCAAGTGTGTTTCAGGACTGTCTGTGAGAGTTTCTGACCAGCTCTTTCCCTATCCCACAATGTGAAAGTGTGGTTCTAATTTTACAAGAAAAGTCAGAGGAAAGTTAGAGTTCAACTTGTTGAAACTCATTTGATCAATTTTGCTGCTGTACCTCCATGGTTTCTACTGAGACATACAGTCAAAGCCCCAGCTCGTCGAGTCACAGTGATCACCCTTAATGTGATGACTTTTATCACCTTTAAGTTTCCCCAGCCAGGTGTAATGAGCACACCTGTAATTTCAACACTCAGGAGGCTGAGGTAAGAGGATTGCCGTGAGGTGGAGGCCAGCCTAGGGTACACAGTAGGTTCTAGGCCAGCAGCACATGATCTAAAAAAACAAAAAGTAAATAAATTTACCCCAAATGCATTAAGTTTCCATGTGATGAAAATATTGCTTCCTGTTCCTCTTCCTACACTATTAATTGTCCCTTAAACCCAAGACGATATTGGCCTTTCAGATATGTACCTGTGAAGTCATATTTAAATTATTCTCTTCCATCTCCAATGGCAATGAAATAAAATCTTATTTGCTTCCTTAATAGTATTATTTTCAATTAAAAGAATTTTTTTAGGATTCTGGGTTAGACCAACAAATGGTACTGGAAAAAATAACAACTGTAGAGTAGGCTCACTCTTACTATGCCTACCAGCAAGGGCCAGACCACGCCAGCCAGGGATGAAGGTCAACATGAACAATGATACATTCAACACATTCAGCTCCAGTGCTGAATATTAAGCATATGAAATGCTAAAAAATATTTTGAGACAAGGTCTTATGTTGCCTAGGCCGGTCTCGAACCCCTAGATTTAAGTGATCCTCCTGCCTCAGCCTCCTGAGTATCTAGGTGTCAAGAATCATTCTATATCATTGTTGGGGAAAAATAATTTCATAATTAAGTTGATTTAGGGCTTGTCACAGGCCTAGTGCCTTGCCATGTGGGCTGATTATGATATGTGGGAACATAATTCTGTGTGCCCCCAGTCACAGTTGAAGTCTCAGTGGTCCTGTGATGCTATGACACCCCAGGACAAGACTGCATCATCTGAAGACATCTTGGTTCCTTGAGAACCAAGGGTCTCATCTTGGGAAAGAACAAACTTCTTAACCTGCCGTCTCTCTCTACTGTCCTCCTCAACATAAAGATCCTCATTAACATAATGTCATGCCACCCTCTGAGTCATTGGATAATCCCTCTGATTATTGTACACCCAATAAATAGTCTCTGCCCATCCTGAGGTACAGGCCTCCCAGGCCCCTGTCATGCATTATGAAGTTTGACTCTGTTTCTTATTTCATTCTTTTGCTGTATGCCTCATGCAGGCAGTTGGGGATGTTGGCCAGGTCCCTGATAACTAGGACCATCTGTGCCCCCCACTGCACCCAGCTCTTAAAAGTGTTTTAAATATCTAAAGGTATAGCATCTGTTTTCCATGATAATAGCCACTCTTCTAGCATGTGTCAGGGCAAAGCCCTCTCCAAATTATTTATTGGTAACAGGATATGCATAAGTCACAGACACTGAGTTCTGTTTGCTATTCAGAAGTGCAGGTGAGCACTTCTACTAAAAAAACAGAAAATAGAATCAAGGCTGGTGACTTTTACGGGTCAAAGCACAGAGTATAGGATCTACAAAACACAGAATGTATGTTAGACAAGATCACAGCTCAGTTTCCATGTAATTGGGACCAGCTCTGTGGCCCTATGGGGATCTGTCACCTGGGGACGTCTTAACAGTAGTAGAGGCCCCTTCACAATGAGGAGTCCTGTACTTCACTGCTCCTGTCCTCAGAGTAGAGCCAGCAGGACAGAGAGAAAAATTTCAATCACTCATGCAAGTGCGGAAAATCCAAAAGTTGCTTTAAAATGAAGAGCCTCTCACCAAAAAATGTTTAATTTGAATATTTCAAGTCTTTGTATCTAACTTCCAATTACTAGACAAAGAACAGAGGCAGAAGAAGACCAACAATGCAACGAAACCCTTGCAAAACCCAAAAAATAGAGTCTGCGGGACAGTGCCCCATGTCTTCAGCAAAGTCATGCACAGAATAAGAGGTCTTCTATGTTAAAAGAGGCACAAAGAACATTATAATCACATACAGTGCTTGGTTCCGGATTAGATTCTGGGTTGGACAAACAAATGGTACTGGATAAAACAACAACTGTAGACTAGACTCACTTTTGCTGTCCCCGCCAGCCAGGGATCATGGTCAGCATGAACAATGAATGACACATTCGCCACATTCAACCCAATGCTGCATATTAAGCACACGAAATACTTCATGGGCCCTGGGGTGCAGCTCAGCAGCAGAGCACTTTCCCAGCACACAGAGACCCTGGAGTCTATCTCCAGCAACCCCCCCAGCAAAAGTTTTGTGGGGGGAAGTGAGTGAAACTGAATTATGGGGTAACAGAAGGAAATTATTTTTTGAAAGAGAGGCCTGAAGTAGGCCTCATATATATCATAATGCTATAATGTGAGGAACATGGTTAATTTAACCCTAAACATTCCAAGAAAGAAAGCAAGAAAAGAAAATAGAAAAATAAGAAAAAATAAAAGTAAAGGGGAAAAGTGGTAGAGAGGATGGGGAACTGAAGTATGCATCTGGATAGAAATTATCTTTGAGCAAGCTTCTACCAAACCACAAGAGAGCAAGGGTATGATATTAAAACAGTATCACTAATTATAATAGCTTTAGCAATAGCTATATAAAACTAGGTGCCAGACTTCCTTCTAAATACACGTCGCATGTCAACCCACAACTCTATTAGTAACGTTCCCTATGATCTTGCTGTCTCATAAGTCGGTAAGAGGTAATAGTAGGTATGTGTTCGAGCCAGGGCACTGTACAAAAGACAGTCTGGACTAGGTTTGGGGAAACATAATACACCAGTCTCTGGGAATGTAGGACTCAGTAAAAACCATGAGAACAAGAACTGTACTGACATGAAGATGAGTTTTCACAGAGGTCATTACAATTGATTTTTTAGAAAAAGTCTTAGAGAACAGCTAGCTTAGGGTTTTTTGATAAGTTCTGAGTATCTTACTGCAAGCCAAACCATAAGCAGGGATCCAGTAGGAGAAGATACACAAGCAGGGCTGCTTTTCTTGGAGAGGGAAGGGCCATGTGCCTACCTCCCAGCCTTCCACATGTCACACCAGTCCCACTGTCCCCTACTATCGTGACTCCCAAGACCTGTGGTCCCTGGTTTACAGGAAAGGGACCCATGGACCTGTCACAGTCACACATAGGTGTCTTCCTGCCCATTTTTACTGCCCGCTGCTCAACTCTATGCAAAATCCTAGGAGCCTGGGTTTTTTTGTTTTTTTTTCCTCAAATAACTTTCTTGATACAACTTACATATCGTAAAGTATAAGTAGGTGATTTTTAACAGAGCTACAGGTTGTGCAACAAATCTTACTATCTAATTCCAGAATATTTTCTTCGTCTCAAAAAGAAGCTCTATATCCATCAGCAGTCCCTGCCATCATTCCCTCTCCATCCCCCTAAGCAGCCTCTACTGTACTTGCCTATTCCAAGGTTTGGGTGTGAATGGGATCATACAATTGTGGCCTCTTGACACTTGGCTTTGGGAAGGGTTTTTAGACAACTGAAGATTGCTGTCCTCTCTGTTCCCTAAAGTACAAGATAGCTAGACTACTTCCTGCACTTCAGCTGAGGATGAGGGTCCCCCCGCTTTCCCAGAAGCAGGTGGCCAGAATAGGAGGCTCCCGATGGCCTGGAGCTCCATGGGTGCTGGCCCAGTGCAAGCAAGGGCAGGCCAGGGATTTCTCTGAAATTCCTAAGTAACAACTAAATCAGTAGATGCCAAAGAAACTGCCCACACACAAGATTATGACCATAGCTTAGATCTACACAAAAAAGACTTATGATTCTTTTTTACAAGAAGTTGACATTTAAAATGGCAGCACAGCAAAGGAGGGCTGCAGTGGGGTGGTGGCCCTGTTGGTTCACTTTAAATTTTGGGTTTTTTTTATCTGCAAAAGGCTGTAATAATGCTTGATGTTCAGGTGGTGGGAGGATTAGAAATGATAAAAGCGTTCTGCATGTACCTGAAGCACAGAATACTAGAAAAACGGCAGCTGCTAGCAATAGTCCCAAGGCAGGATAGCCACAGCATGGTTGGGAATAAGACCGGCTCTGTCATTCAATGTCCTGCCAAATGGAGATGATGAAAGAACCTATCTTGTAAGGTCATGTAAGGGATCAGCCAAGATGACTCGAGCTGATGCTTACTGAGGCTCACCGAAGCTAGGCACTCTCTATGTGTGAGTTCACTCAATCGCTTTCAATAAGTAGGTGCCAGATACCATTGCTTTCCATATCTCACATCTGAGGAAACTGAGGCACAAGTAAAATGGCTTGCTCAAGGTTGCTCAATTAATGGAAGTGCTAGTATTTAAAGGAGTGCATTTCCTTCTCTGGTTTGTTTGAGCAGTTTTAGTTACCCTCAGTCAGTCATGATCCAAAAATATTAAATGGAAAATTCCAGAAATAAGCAATTTATTAGTTTTAAATTGTGCATTTTTCTGAGTAGTGTGATGAAATCCCAAGCCATTCTGTGTGAGGCATGAATCACCCCTTTGTCCAGTGCATGAATTATGTCTCTTTGTAAATGCCTTTGTCTGTGTTGTTTGTGTTATCCACCCACTGTTCACTTAAGTGGCAATCTGGGTTATCAAATCACCTGTCATAGTGTCACACTACTTATGTTCAACTAACCCTTTATTTTATTTAATAACGGCTCCAATGCAGAAGTGTAGATATGCTGACAATTTCATTATGGCATATTGTCATAATTGTTCTATATTAGTATTATTTTTACAGGGTCTCACTATGTAGTTTAGGGAGGTCTTGAACTTGCAGTGATCCTCTTGTCTCAGTCTCCTGAGTGCTGGTACTTTATTATTGTTGTTAATCTCTTACTATGTATAACCTGTTATCTAAACTTTATGTTGGGTATGGTGATACACACCTGTAACCCGAGCACATTGGGAGACTGAAGCAGAAGAGTCACAAGTTCAAGGCCAGGTTGGGCAATTTAGCAACTTAGCAAGATGGTGTGTTAAAAAGTAATAAAAAGGATTTGGGGTGTAACTCAGTGTGGAAGCTCTGGGTTCAATACCTTGCACTGCCAAAACAAGCAAACAAAAACAAACAAAACCTCATCTTAATCTTAGGTAACTATGTACAAGAAAAGCATAAAACAAGTGTATAGGATTCAGTACTATCCACAGTTTGGGACTCTACTGAGGTCTGGAAAGCATCTTTTGGATGAGGGGATGCTACAGTAATCCCAAGCAGTCTGTTTCAGCATCCACATGCTTCTCTTATATCCTAGGCTGTTGAGGTTTTAGCACAGTGCCTGATATAAATGAAGTCCCAAATAAACATTAGGTATTGTGACCCTGGAATAATAATATTTTTTAAAAACATGTTTTCCCAAATGTATTGGGTTAAGGCATTTCACTATGTTTTTATCTTTGGTAGAGGAAAGAGGCTGGATCTTTCCTATCTTTGTATCTAAGAATACTTGGAACACAGTGCCTGGCATAGAAGGAGAAATTTTTTTTTTCCCTTGGACAACATGGTGGCCTTCTGAGGAAGACTGGCTGAGCTGCAGCTGGACTGGATCATGTTTGAGCCCCTGTGGCCAATCTTTGTTCCCCAAGTCACTGCAAGGCCATGATTCCCATAAACATTTTAATTTGTCTGTTCGTTGTTTCATAATCTCCATCCACTGACTTCACCTCTTCCATTACCCCATTCCAGATGCCACACCCAGACCTGCTTCTTTCTCTCTCCACATGCACACCAGGCCCATTGTACAACCAATTTTTCCCACACACTGAAAGTTTCCCTCTTTATTTTGCACAGATCCACCCTGTCAGTCTTACAGCTGAGTGACTCTCACCTCCCACTGTACACCAACCTCCATGACTTCTGTTATCAAAGCTGTTGAGCGTCCCTCTTGGTGAATCATAAAGCACCCAGCTCAATGCTAGGCTCTGCAGCGCAGAGGAAGCAAGAACTAGGATTTTACCATCAGCTCACTCTGAAGTCACTCTCTGAGAGGCCAGGTGCTACTGTCTGCTCAGCAGCCTGGGGTTCTCTGGGATTCCTCCAGGACTGTCATATTGCTCTAGGAGCCAAGAGACAGGCCCAGCACACATGTTCACACGCACTGAACCAAGCCTGTCACCAAGAGACTTGCCATGTAGAAGGCCTGAGCCCTCCATAAACACCCAGTTAGTTATAGAGACCTGCCTGGCCTCCCTGGATTCCACTAGAGTTCATTTGCCTCTTTGTCCAACTAATATGACTAATAGCTTACTGACTGTGACCAACTCAGCACTTGGACGTGTGTGCCCAGAGGCTCAGCACTGGCCTAGCATGGATCAGATAGAGGTGAGGACTGTGACCCAGAATGCAGCCTGAGTGAGGCCAGAGGCCTCCTCCTGTCCTCTTCAGTGTGTGTGTCACACTTCTGTTTGAAGTTCCCTCAAGACTTCCTCCTTAACTTCCTTCTGCATGCTCCTCTTGCTGCATACAAACCAACCTCCATTTGCCTTCTTCATTCCATATGGATTTTTTTTTGTCTTTTTGAGACAGGGTCTCACTATGCAGTTCAGGCTGGCCTTGAGCTCACTTTGTAGCCCAGGCTGGTCTTGAACTCACAAAAATTCTCCTGCCTCAGCCTCCCGAGTGCTGGGATTACAGGCGTAAGCCACCATGCCTAGCTTCCATATGGATTTTTTAGCTTCTCTTTTACTGATGAAGCTATTCACTCCCTACTGGAGAAGCTGATATCCATTTTGCCCTTATTCCCTAACTCCCTGGCCTGAGTCAGACTTCAAGTCCTCCTTGACCTTGTAAGAACCTTAATTTCAAGGTCATTTTACACACGTATCTTCACTTCTCTGTGCTCCGGTGGAACACAATTCAGTTTGTAAGCTTGCTCATTTCTTGGCCTCCCATCTCATTTCTCTCTTGGATTTGGCCAGTTCCCAGCCAGTCTCTTAGGAATATTCTCTTAGGTTGCCTGAGCTTAGAAGGGAAGGGCACTGAACCTAGAGATGTGATTTCCACCTCAGAATCACTGCCCAAAATCAGCCCAGAGTTGGGAAACTCAAGGTCAGCAACAACACACTATCCAGGAGAGAGCTTTCCTCCAAATATCCCTTGGTGGGAGCTGGGAGACTAGGATGAGAGCACTTCAGAGGAGTCTTGTGTGAGCTGCTGCCTATGTTTGGTCTTTTCCCAGGGATTCCTTCTGCCTCCTACCTGTGCACATGACAGCAGCAAAGACCCAGCACTGCCCATAGCGCACCGGCTGGCAGCCTGTGGCATGCCACTGCTTTAGGATGGCCACGCTACCGGTCCACTCAGCAGGGTTGACACCATCCAGATAATTCTCACTCCAGTTTCCATTGAGCACGCCATTGTCATCGTTGCTATTGATCTAAAGAGAAACCATACACAGAAGCATGAGAAACACCCTTTCCTTCAACAGGCTGTGATGCATCTTGGGGCATCCAGGAATTAACTGAAGTGATAGCCTATACCCAGCTACCTCAGAGCTCAGCTGAGAAAACTTGTTATCCACATTTTGATGTCAGTCTTAAGTGACAATGGCTTTGGCAGGGAGCCCACCTCTCAACTCCTTGCTGCCTCCTTGCAAGGGTGGTTGGGTTCCCTGGCCTGGCTTCCTCCCTCCTAGCACACTGGGGACCTCACCATGGCGCACACCACTCTGCTGATGTAGACAGGGTTTCCCCGTAGGGCACAGTCTGTGGCTGGGTCGATTTGGAAGTTCAGGCTCTTGTCTAGCAGCTCCAGGCAGATGTCTATGATATTCTCTTCAAACTGCAAGAGGAGGCACAGAGAGAGGGGGTGCTTACAGAGCACACAGACGATACATAAAGAAGCACATGCTATACCCTGTCTAGTGCTCCAGCGGATGGGCCTATGGAAAACAAACCCATTTGGAAAGTGTCGGTCAAACAGAACACCCAACCTCCCAGACAAGTGTGGGGTTTTCAAGCTCTGGGGTCACAACCAACCTGTCTGCGTGCCCTGAATGTCAAGTCCATCCCTCCACTTATTTTGAAGTGATGGTTGCTACTGTCGGTTTTGTTTTTGTTTTTTTCCCTGGTGACTCTGCCTGGCTGAAAAGAGTGTTTGTCCCTCTTCTCCCCTCTTCTACACTCCTGGAGCACCTGGGATGTTCTTGCTTTTTCCATACTCACCTGTGACCAGCTTATCACTGGCAACCAGGCTGAGAGGATAGTGCAGATCTGTCACGCTCCCACAGCTGGGCGGGGCTCTGCCCCATCCACCAGTTGCACATGAGAAATGGAATGTCTAGCCCAAGGTATCCCAGCTCCTCCTGGCCCTTCAGGCCTAGTGTGCCTGACCCAAACCTGACCACGGCTTCACACTGGAGGCCAGGGATCTCAGCCTCTTCTTAAGATTCCCTGATCTGGACAAATCAAGGTCCATCTTCCCTGCCAGAGGATATGCTCCATGCCACTCTACTCTTTTCAAAGCTCTGGACCCCAGGCAGAGCACAGTGCCTCACATATAATAGGAGTGGCATATATCTCTGTTGAATGAGTGTAAATGAAATATATTATTCCCATGAAAAGCAGCAATATGTAGAATTAGGTATTTCTGATCCATCTTCCCCAAGGGACAGTCTGGCTAGATCATTTTTCTACTGTAAAATGTCCAAAGGCTCCATAGCCTAGAGAATCGAAGTCCTGGACTCTTTCAGAAGGCACTAAGTCCCTCCCAGAGCTGGCCTCCTGATACTTCTCCTACCTCTCAGTTCTGTACCCTCTCCCTCATGGCACGATTTTTGTTCCAGTAAATTCTCTGTAACTCTGCCAAGAATCACACCATTTCTGGTCTTGTGCTTTCAGTTGGCTAAACCAGCTCAACATCTCTCTTCCCAGGAAGCTTCCTGACATCTCCTGCCTGGCAAAGAGCTTTCCTCCTGGTCTCCAAATGTTCTATTCTGCCTCTCAGTTCTTACACATCCTGCTCTGAGGTCAGTGATCTGTGTGTGTGTTCAGGCCCTCAGTACACTATGTGATCAGGGACAGTGTTTTATTCATTTCCATGTCTCTAGTGCTCAGTACACACTTGGCACGGACCAGACAACTAGTTTGCCTTAACTGAAGAACAGGGGAGAGCCAGGGCTCAGAACGCAGCAACTCCCCACTTTTGCTTCACTGGGGAAGTAAGTTGCAGCCAATGGAGGCTGCAATTCCTCCCCTCAGCTGTAGCTATCCTGGACCTAACCTGGGCCTGCAGGCCATGTGCACTGAGGTTCTATATGGGCAAGGCAGGGAAGGAACCCATACCCAGCTGATATAAGGTTCCATGAGGACCCCAGGGTGTGCCCTAGTGGCCAGGAACTGATTCTCCCAGGGTAGGGCTCATCCTAGAGAAGATGCTTCCCCAACCCACCCTAGACTTCCTGGAGCTTTCAATAAAAGGCTTCTAGAAAGGCAGGAGTTATTGAATATTGCAATGAATATGATATCTTTACATCTGAAATCACATAGTTTTAGAATATGCATAGGAAGCAAAGCATAGAGGAACATATGTGTACCCAGATGGTGATAGTACTTGGAATGATCTCTATGCTCCAAGTGTGGTGGCCACCATCAACAAACCAAATAATAACAAATGCTGGCAAGGCTGTGAGGGAAAGAGAAAACTTTCTGCACAGTTGATGGGAATGTAAACTAGTACAACCACTGTGGAAATTAGTGTGGAGATTCTTCAAGAAACTGAAATTAGAAATTCCATTTGATCCAGGTATTTCCTTTCTACATATCTTTCCAAAAGAGTTAAAGACATCATATTACAGTGATGTTTGCATATCATATTTATAGGAGCACAATTCATAGTAGCTAAATCTTGGAAGCAGCCTATATTTCCATCAACAACTAATGGATAAAGAAAATGTGGTATTTACATGCAATGAAATACTACTCTGACATAAAAGAAGAACCTTGACTCATTTGTAGGAAAATGGATCCACATTGGAACCATTATGTTAATTGAAATAAATCAGACACACAAGGTTACATATAACCTGGCTTATCTTATTTGAGAAATCCAAAGTATAAAGAAGAAAATAAAAGATAGGTACAGAGAAAAGGGAGAGAAAAAAGAAAAAGGGGTAAAAAAGGAATTAAAATGTATTATGTACATGAACCAACTCCTTACAAAGAATGTAAACATTATGTACTGCAAATATGTACTAATATCTGGGTGTAGTGGCACATGCCTGTAATCCCAGCACTTGGGAGGCTGAGGCAGGGGGTTCGTTGCAAGTTCAAGACCAACCTGGGCTACAAAGTGAGCTGAAGGCCAGCCTGAATTTCATAGCAAGACTCTGTCTCAAAAAGTACTAATAAAGAAAATGATCTAGAAAAAAAACCCCGATTGTGTACTTCTTTTATAATGAGATGATTGATTAACAAAATAAAAAAAATTAATAAACTGATTATGAATGAAGAGGCAACAGTCATGGGGCAGGAGATGCCCTGCTGTTCCTTAGCCCTGGTCTGGTAGAGATGTCCAGGGTGAGTTCTCATAAGTGTCAGGTTCAATGCTTAGCAGCATGGCTAGGCATGTGAAGATACGGAGAGTGATTGGGAAATGAGACGCCATGGAAACACAGCATAACAAGCTCAGGTGCCAAGCGCCATCGCTGCTGTGGGACAACGCCCTTCCATCCTCAGGAAAGCTGGCTGAACTGCCTTGAGCTCTTCTTTTCCCTTAAACCCTGGTGTCCGAGTCTGCCCTTCTGCCTTAACATGGCTGCTTTTCTAGCCGCTCACACACCTTCCTTGTGCTGTTTAGTTAGTGCTGGTCAATAGCCCAGCCTGGTCTCTCCCCTCTTCCCAGCAGCCCAGAGCCCAGACGGGCTAAGACTCACCTGTCCATAGTTCCACGGACATGGGTGGATCCAGTTTTTGTTCCCCTTATAGATGAAGCCATAATCATTCACAACATATTCTTGCCTCTGGGGTTCACTGTCCAAGTAGACGGCATCCCCTCAAGACCAAGAAGAATAAAGCAAAGGAGTCATCTTGTCCTTCCTGTCCCATGCTTGTCCCCACGGTCCAATGGAAACTAAAGCAGGTACCAAGAAGGGCTGAGGTGAGGGGACTTTTGGCAGCGCACACCTCCAACAGCAGCAGGCTTAGCATGAGAATGAGGAGGACTGATGTGATTTACCTCTCATGAAGTGTTTTGGTTTACACACTCATCCAACTTAACGACTGAGAAAACAGGCTCAAAAGTGATTAAAAACTTGCCCAAATCATATCTAAGTTCAGAGTTGGAATCTGAACATAGAGTTAATGCAATGGCAGCTTCTGTGCCTTCTGCTTTGCTCAGCTAACCTGGTCTGAAAAGAACAAACTGGAACAGGAGCGTTGGCACTGGCCTCATCATTTGTGTTGTAGGAATTTAAGGGAAGAGACTTGCTGAGGTTGTTAGATACAAGCTGCCCAACTGAGTGCCGCTTATAATACTGGAAAGGTGGGAACAATCAAGCCCTTGCTCTTGGGCACTAGCCAAACAGCCCCCAAGAATCTTCGCTGTAGAATTTACACAGTATTAACATAAGGTGGCAAATATGGGCATGGAACTCAATATGTGATATATTTTCAACAGATTCCAAAATAATGTGTACAGCATAAATTGACCTTTGTTTAAAAAAAAAATCTAATGTATATGCTCATAGGCTTTTGAAACTTCTTGCAAAATACACTAACAGTAATTTTTATTTTATTTTGGCCTATTGGTTTCTCCAGAATTTCTGCAATGAACATGTATTATTTTTGTGATATAAAAAATTATATATTTAAGGTTAAGAACAAGCAAACCAAAGGCCATGCCGGGCAGGGTGCTTTTTGCAGGGCCCTGGGATTATGTGGATGCCTGGCCTGGGCCTGAGGTGAGGGACCTCTTGCTGTTCTTGGAGGCAGCTTAGATGCAACAGTGGAGCTGGGGCCGAGATGGGAGGACTCTTGCCCGGGTGTGTTTTTTTGAGGGCTTGGGCCAGTGGTGAGAAGTTGCAAGTTCATGGCTAAGGCCACAAACCTCCCTGAGCTACAGGCTGGGGCCTCGTAGCAGTTCCCCAGCACTGTGACATGGCAGCTGCTGGACCCTGGCTGCAGCCCGTCCCAGCCCTCATCTCAGTCTCCTGGGGACCTGGCTGTGGCACAAGCTTGGGAGAGAAGCCCATGTCCTTCCCATAGCTCACGAAGGCCCTCATTGAAAGTCTAAAGTCACAGACGTGTGTGTATATGTGTGTGTGTGCACGCATACGTGTGTGTGTGTGTGTGTGCGTGCGCTAGAGAAACAGACAAAGGAGGATACACACAGACAAACACAGAAGACAGACAGCTGGCCCTCCTGAGTCCAGGACAGGCCTCTTCCCTTGGCAGGTGAGTGGTCATCCTGACCATTCTGGAAATGGAGGTAGAAGATAGTGCAATGTCAGAACCCAGTTGGGGTCCAAAATGACCCAGCAGACACCCTTAGGATAAGGTCAGGGGAGACCCCAGAGGGAGAGGAAGGTTGGGAAGTGGCTCATCCTTGTAATAGACAGAAGTGAGACTTGATGAGTCTGACCTTGGCCTAAGGCACACCAAGCCTACCTGCCCTCTAAGATCTCCTGCCCTCCTTCCCTCTCCCTCCTCCTGAGCTGTGCTTCCTCTTGTCCTCAGACCCCAGTCAGGGTTAGAGGACAGGGGTGCAGGGATGCTTGCTACAGCTTTGTTCATACAAGAGAACAACTCGAAACAGCAGAATACCCAGGAATAGGAGCCTACTTATAAATATTTGGTGTATCCAAGCACTGGGATGATTGAAAATGTTAGGGAAGATGTTCTCTGAAGGAAAGCATGCTTATGGCTGATACTTTAAATGAAAATACACATCGAAGTAGTATGTATTTTTAAAAGTCCACTCATAGCATCTACTGTAGGCACACAGAGGCATATTTGATTAAATAAGGCTATACACAAGTGTTTACAGGGTTTCTGCAGGAGAATAGAGCTTGAAGATTGAGAGGTTTTACTTTTCACCTTATGCTTTTTTCCCTTTTTTTCTCCCCTTCTTTCTTTTTTTGTTTCTTTCTGTTTTACATTTTACTTCATTCTTCAAAAATTCAATGTAATGTATTTATCATTTAAAAAAAAAAAAAAAACAAAACCAAACACTGAGCCGGGCATGGTGCTGCACACCTGTAATCCCAAGCATTCTGGGAGGCTGAGTCAGGAGTTTTACAAGTTCTTGCCCTGCCTGGGCAATTTAGCAAATTACAGAGATCCTATCTCAAAAAATGAAAAAGGGCTAAGGATGCAGCTCAATGTGAAGGCCACGGGTTCAATACCTATTATTGCAAACAACAATTATAGCTTTAAAATAAATAAATGAAAACTCAAGTAAAGCTAAATTTTTTGATGAAGAGAGCTGTTAACTGTGGTCAAACTTATAATAGTGTTCTATTTAAGGAAAAAATAGTGGTCTCCTAATTAAAAAATTCTAAATAAATAAATAAATAAATAAATAACAAGGTGTCCCTGCCCCGGTTGTTGATAGTTGGGGTGGATGCTGTATTTAAGGGACAGAGGATTGTGGCTGGCCAGGGAGCAACACCTGAAAACTCTCAAGCCCCAGGGTCCCGGCTCACCTGGGCACCAGGGATTGAAGAGTAGGATGAACTCCCCGAGCTTGTAGGCTGAGACAGATCCCTGGAAGGAACTGATGTGAACTTTCAGCGCGTACCGACCCACAGCTGCCGTGGGCGGGGCACACAGGCTCACTTCCAGGGAGGTGTCCCCCTGCATCTCCGGCGAGGCGATCCAGGAGCGGGGCCCACCATGTTTCCCCAAGCTGAACACGGCCCGGGTCCCTTTGGCCAGGTCTGGCAGGGGTCCTGGGAGGAAAGTAGAGCTGAGTCCCTCTATGGTGACCTCCCAGCCCGACCCTCTAAGATGTTCTTCAGCGCACGCGTACACACACACCCCTACACCCACACACCCACTCTTTGCCAGCCAACTCAGAAAGGGCCTCACCAGTCTCGACCACAAAGATGATGCTGTCTACCACTGGCTGAAAGCCACGGTTTCTGAAGTACAGGGTAATGCTGAAGACCTGGCCCCTGCGAACAAGGAGGCGGTTCACGCTGATGTCCTCGGTGTGGTGGTACACATTGTTCCAGGAGCTCCGGAGGTCCGAAAGGGCCACCTCTAGCCCTGTGATGAGGCAGGCAAAACAGCAGAGTTGTGGAGCATGGTCCAGACCTGTTGGTCACTTACTAACTGTGCAAACTTGAGAAAGAAACTTAGCTTCTCTGCCACTCAGTTTCCTTGTTGGTGAAACAGAGGCCATAATTCTAGCCGACATGCCCAGGATGAGGGCTGCATGACACACCCTGAAGGCAGATTTGTCTTTCCTTCCCTCTTTCCATCTTCCTTCCTCCCTCCCTTCCTCCCTCTCTCCTTCCCTCCTCCCTCCCCCACTTTCTCCTTCTCCCCTACTTCTCTGACCCTGTACCCTTTTCTTCCTTGTGCCCTCCTGGAGATGACTGGTTTTCAGCCTTTGCCTGACTTCTCTTGTAGGCCTGCTGGAGTTTGGTTCTTCTACACTGACTTTCTTGGCCTGAAGTTAATGGTCTTACTTGCCCATGGACCAGCCCCAAATCCTGGGAGCAAGTCACTGGGTTAGCTACCCCTGGGTCAGTGGTCCCTGGATTAGCTACACTATATTTAGCAATTTTCAAACTTTCTAATGACCACCCATCCCATGTGCCCAGTATCCTGGGAATCTAGATGGTGAGGAAAGTCAAGGAAAATTCTACTCCAGCTGCCTGGAGCTTCTGCTAATACAGACTGACCTCACTGCTCTCCAAGTGTGCCCCTCTCAGAAGGGGTCTGTGTCCACCTTCTTGTTTGATCATAGTTTTGTCATTGTCCTCAGTAACTTTGGGGTAGACACAGCTTCAAATTACAGTCTCTTCTGTCTATAATCCATTTGTGTGCCAACAAGTCCCTCTGCTTTTTCTATTAAAACGCCTCTCATATCCATCCTTCCCTTTCCACATGCACACAATTCCATTTTTACCTAATTCCTAGTGACTATACTTCTTCTGACAGGGCTACCTTCTGCGTCACCTCCTACCACTTCCTCTTGACACATTACCAGTTGTAACAATTTGATCATGCCATTCTTTTGCTTTAAAAGTTCTAAGATACCATCGTTAGTCATATAAAATTCCTTTACCTGACACTTGGTACCCTCCATGTCTGACTTTAATTTATGTTTACATTATTACTTCCCACAGCTGTCCAGCCAATCTGTCTCAAACAAATGATCCACTTCCTGGTCTGTGCATTCTGTTCCTGCCATAGGCCCAACTCAGAATTCCATTTTGCTATTTTACCAAATTCCACCTGTCACCCAAGATCTGCATCCCTTGTAAAGCCTGCCCTAAATGGCCCGCCCTTTTTGCTATTCCCCACTCATCTATAATTTAGCCATGTCACTCTGACTCTGAACTGTTTAACAGATACAGTTAATTTACTTATCATGGTCATTTGTTCACTTATGACAATGCATTTTTACTAAGTACCTACTAGTTTCAGGCTCAGCATTTGCTGCTCAAATATTTTTCTTAGCTATTTTGTGTTTGTTTTCCACCACTAGATGTAAGTCAGCAAGGACAAAGACCTATCTGCTTTTTTTTTTTTTTTACTATTTTAAGATTTAAAAAAAAAAACAAATGAATCGAGACACCTGATAAAACCCAATACTCAACATACTAAGAATAGAAGGCATTTTCTCAATCTGATAAATGATATCAACAAAAACCTGCAGCTGACCATATCTAATAGTGAAAGGCTGATTCTTTCCTTCCAAGGTAAAGAACAGGGCAAGGACATCTGCTCACATCCCTTGTTATGACTTCTACCTAGATGTTCCCCCAAATATCATGCCTCATGCAGTCAGAGGTGAGAGTTTGGAAAGTGACTGGATCTAATGTGTGTGATGCTGGGATTGATCCATGGTGTGATGTCAGGGTTAAGGGTACCCACCTTGCATGTGAGTGCTACCCACCTTCAGGGCAAGTAGCCTGGATAGAATATTACGGACAGAAAGAGGGCTGCTGTTGCCACCTGTTGCTTGCTGCCACTGCTTTACTACTTCACTGTTTGTGGGCTTCTGCCCACTATGAGCTGTTTCTCCTCTGTGGCTCTGCTCTGTCCTGTCATCCTGCCTTGGAGTCAGCCAACTGTGAACTGAAACCTCTACAAATTGTGAGCCACAATAACCTTCCTTCCTTTAATTTTGGGTTTGGGGTATTTTGTCTCAGCAATGAGAAAAGATACCTCTTTACTCAATATTGTAATGGAACTGCCAGCTGGGATATTAGACAAGGAAGAGATCAGACACTCAGACAGGAAAGATGAGGCAAAATTGTCTCTATCCACACATGATATGATCTTTTTTTAAGGAGAAAACACTGGGAAGTTAAAATATTATGTTTTCATTTTTAACTTTTAATATGTTTGCGACAAATAATAATTCTAATCATCTTGGTGAGTTAGTACATATACAGATCACAACTTCATCGTTTTACTCCCCTTCCCCACTCTCCCCCTGCTCCCCCCAACCCCCTTGATACACAGACATAATCTTGTATGTAGAAAATCCTAAAGAATTTTCCACCTCTGACTTAGAATTAATAAATAAAGAAATTTAGCAAAGTGTCAGGATACATCAACATACACAAGTCAATTATTATTATATAATATTTCTACTCTTTCAATGAATAATCTGAGTACAAATTTTTAAAAAGCAATTATGCATATAATTGCATTAAAGGAATGCGGTACTCAAAATAAATGCAAAAATTTTACCATGAAATGAACCCCAAAAAAGTCCTTAAAAGAAATTAAAGAACATGTAAATAAATGGAAAAAAATTCCATGTTCACATATGGGAAGATATCTAAAGATTCAACAAAACACCTACCAAAATTTCAACTGCCATTTTACAGACATTGACAACTGAATCCTAACATTCATAAGAAAACACAGAGATCCATAATAACCAAAGATATCTCAAAAAATAAAATAGAGATCTCATACTTCCCAGTTTTAAAAGTTGCTACAAAACTACTATCATCAAGCAATGTGGTAGTGGCGTTTGTGTAGACTTAGAGTAGAGTAGAACTATGAGGCTAAAAGTAAACGCTCACATTTAGTTAGTTGATCTTTTACAGAGGTTCCAAGACAGTTCAATAGGGAAATCATATTATTTTTAAAAAAATTATGCTGGAACAGGAGACTGTCCATATGCAAAAGAATGAAGCTGAATGCCTACCTCATGTGATACACAAAATTAACTCAAAATTGAACTCCTTCAAAATTAGTAACATTTTCTTTCAAGAACACCATAAAGTGAAAAGATAACCTACAGAGTGTGAAAAAACATTTTTAAATCATGTTTGTAACAAGGGGTTTTGCCAGGTGTGATGGCTCACGCCTGTAATCCCAGCACTCAGGAGGCTGGGGCAGGAGGATCGTTGCGAGTTTGAGACCAGCCTAGGCTACAAAGTGAGCTCAAGGCCTGCCTGAACTGCATAGAGAGACCCTGTCTCAAAAAGACAAACAAACAAACAAGCAAAAAACAACAACAACAACAACAAGGAGCTTCTATCTATCATCTATGTATCTATCATCTATCACACAACTCTACAACAGAAAGACAACCAAGATATAAAATGAACAACTGATATGAGTAAATGTTTCTTCAGAGAAGACATGCAAGTGGTCAATAAGCACATGAAAAGATGCTTAATATCATTTGTATGTAAATGAGATACTACTTCACATCCATTAGGACAGCTGTAATGAGAAAGACAGACAACGACAAATGTTGGTGAGGAAGGACCTTACCAACAAAGTATAGAGATCTCATACTTCCCAGTTTTAAAAGTTACTACAAAACTACTATCATCAAGCAATGTGGTAGTGGTACTTTGGAGAACACTGGCAGCTCCTCAAAGTGTTAAATGTGACACAATCTCACGAAGAGAGTGAAAATGTATGTTCTCCCAAAGCCTATATGTAAATGTTAATAGAAGTCTTATTTATAATATTCCAGAAGTGCAAACAGCATAGCTGCCCATCAACTGATGACCAGATTGACAAAGCATGGTATATCCATGTGGTTTTTTGTTTGTTTATTTTTAGGGTACCAGGAATCGAACTCACAACCCTGCACTTGCCAGGCAGGTGTTTGTGCCATTGAACTACATCCCATGGTGTACCCATGTAGCAGAATATTATCTAAAAGCTGAACCTGCTATACCATGGGAGAATCTTGAAAACATTATTCTTAGAGAAAGAAGTCAGATGCAAATGCCATGTAGTATATAATCAGTTTATATGAAATGTCCAGAATCCACAGAGACAGAAGGTAGATGAGGGTTTGCCAGGGGCTGAAGAAAGATGGGATGGGATATAGCTACTAATGGCTATTGAGTTTCTTTTAGAAGTGATGAAAATATTCTGGAACTCAGTAGTGGTGGTGCTTTCCCCTGTGCTTGAAGAGAACATCCCAATCCTGCCAGTTGGGAAGGCAGTTAGCTTTTCCCTGGTCGTGTAAAAAGCAACTCACCCGTTTTGGAGCCGGGCTGGCTAGACAGGGAGCTTTAACTGGCTCTGGCTCAGGTTGAGCATGTGACTCAGGCTACCCAGCAGGTGGGGCAGCATCTGCCTCGGGGTGAGCCCTGCGGCCCGGTCTCATCCTTTGGATACATAAGGAACAGTCAGTCTCTGCCTGCAACACAGGGGTTGCTCTCCAGCCCAAACAACAAACATTCAGTAGAAGTTTTGTTTTCTACTGGGCATTATTTGTTCTCCTTGGGGAGAAGGGAGAATGAGGAGACATGATCAGGGAATTAACAAAGAGATGATGGCAGGAAGATCTATGAAAGTAAGTGATCTCAGTATCTGTCCTAGAGAGACACTCCCTGCTGTGTACAAGAGGCATGCTTAAGGGTGTTCACTGTGACACAAACAACCCAGTGCTCATCTGCATGGGGCTGGATCAATACAGTTCTTCTACACATATGGCACAATACTATGCAAAGTGGAAAATACTGACTTAAACCAGTAAGTAATGACCAGCATGGACAAAGCTCTGAGACATACTTTTGAGTTTAAAAAAAAAATCAAGTTGTAGGATAATACTTGCAGTATAATCTACTATGAATATTTTTAAAAAGATACATGTCAATCCTATGTAGGACAGTGAGGATAGAGGATAGATAACAGCTGATGATGATTGATAGATAAATAAATAGATGATAGATGAATAGATGTGTTACTGGTAACAACGGTTACTCTGGTAATGAGACTGGGTTGAAAGTCAAGTCAGGTTATATCAGTAATTATTGTTTTATTTTTTACTCTAACTATGTACTGATATATTTCCTCTGTAATTAAGTTATACAAATTTTAAAATAAAAACTTGAACACAAAAAATAATAACTGAAGGCCACACTGTGACATTTGTAGAGCAAATTAAAAACTCATCCTTATAAAAGATCAATCAGCTATTAAATCTTCATAGCAGCGCTTTCTAGAGCAAAGGGGATGATGGTGGGAGAGTTAATGAAGGGGAGGAAGAGACCCTGCGAGATGAGGGGAAAAAAAGAATATTCAGAGAACTTCAGAGCTGGGAGACAACTTCAAGTCTGTAGTCCAGTCCCTTCCGTTTTTCAGGAATGGGAGGTGGAAACTAGCAGAATGACTTGCCCGGTGTCAAGAAGTCAGATAGTGTCAGAGAAATACAGGGACACTGACCCCTAATCCCTGTCCCTGCCCCTCACCCCAGTTGTGGAAGCAGCCATGTCAGCCATCCCCTTGTTCTTGGGCCGCCAATAATTTCTGAGGATTCTGGGGTCTCTACTCTTCCTGGTCCACCTCTGTATTTCCCCTCTTCTCCCTCTGAATCCACCCTCACTCCAACTCTCGAGACTTTCTCTGTGAAGCCCTAAATACCAGTGGCCCCATGGGCTTTCCCTACCTTGGGCCATGGTGGCTGCTCCAGGCTCTAGGGCTTCTCCCCACAGAACAGCTGGGTGGACTGGAGCTTCAGGAAACTGACTCCAGAGTGTCTGCTTACTCTTCCATCCCAAGACTCTGGAGACACCAAAGGCGGGGCCCGGCCCTGCACTGCCACCTGTTTACTGGGCAGATCACAACTGGTTTTCTCACTTGCCCTCTGGTTTTTCTTGGCGGGTTGCTCAGCAGACAGGAGCTGAGGAGCTGAGGAACCATCAGAACTTCATGCCATGTGATCTTTGGCAGCTTTCAGGCAAGGGGGAGGTGGGGCAGCAGGAGGGAGAGGTAAGCCGAGCTGATGGCGACCTCAGGCTATGGAGGGGTCTGTACCTCTATGGAAAGGAGCATCAGAGTCCCAGAACTACAGCTCACACCAAGACAGCCTCTGTGAGCCCTCTCTTTTATCCCAAAGAGCCACTTTCTAGACATGAAATGCAGGCCAAACCACCTCGATCGTCCATGATATACTTCTCTGTATTTATTTTGGTGGTGGCGCTGTTTTGAGGGAGAGCTTCCAGGTCCAAGGGGAATCTCAAATAAAGGCAGCACAGGAAGAAGCACCAGGGAGATTCACAGAGTAGTTCTGGAAATAGCTGAGAGGATGGAAAGTCAGGATTAAGGATTTTGGTCCTAATGAGAACGTAAGAGTCCTGAAAGTGAACGCATAGAGAGAAAAGTGCAGAACAGAGTGGGAGGCAAGGATGGGACACGCCTGCCCTGCCTCTCCTGCTGTGGGTCGCCTCTTCCTACACCCCTACTTTCTGGATCCTTCTGTCTCAGCCTGTTTGCTAGCATTGTCCTTTCTCCTGTATTTCCAATTCTTTGGGTCCCTTCTCAGCTTCTCTCCACCCTCTTTCTTTCTCTCTTTCTTCTTCCTTTCTTTTTTAATACTGGAAACTGAACTCAGGGTCTTTTCACTGGGCTACATCCCCTGCCCATTTTTATTTTTTATTTTGACACAAGATAAGTTGGGAAGTTTCCCAGCCTGAGCTAAACTTGCAGTTCTGTCTCAGCCTCTGAGTGTGCTGGGGTTACAGTGTGCACCGTCATACCCAGCTCCAGTGCACAGCGTACATGTGCACAGACACAGTTCACTGTTTTAACACTCCTGCACCCGTTGCTGATCAGTTGATGGTTCTTTCACTCAGTTCAGACAGAAATATAAGTCAGCAAAATACAGTTAGTGCCAGATTCTGTCAGTCAACTCAGCCAGTTGCTACTGTCAGGTGCTGGTCTCTGGAGTTTTTCAGGGCTAACCGCCCCTAGCGTTTACGGTGCTTTCTTTTAAAGTAACCACTCTGTCTACATAGGGAGACCATCTGATCCAGACCTCCTCACAGTCCTAAGGAGATTATATTTGTAATCCCAGGGAAAATTATTGGATTTCAAGTAGGTAAATTCCAACCTATCACTTCCAGTGCAACCCACGGCAAAAATAAAGCAAAAAGACTTAGTTTTTAGTTGTGGGGAGCCAAGGGGGTCCTAAGTCCTGTTAGAACAATGGTTTATCGAAACAAAGGCCATGACCCAGGGTAGCACTGGGTTTTATTAATTTGTAAAGAGGAGAGTGGCTCAGGATTGAGTGACTGTGACAGTGGTGTGAAATATGTGAGTACTGTGAGGTGGGCTAAGTAGGAGACATGATAGCACCTCCGCGATATGCAGAGAGAGGCATGCAGAGTACCAAATTTGGATTGGGTAACAGCCTGTAAGTTTGGAGGAATCTGTGTAACACAGTTTGAGGAAGCATCTTGTGGTTTTGGTCAGTTACCTCAGCTTTGATGTATGGCCTTCCTGTCCTGGGACGTCACCACCTCTTTCTCGACTCTCAGACCCAGAAGACAGCATGTGTCTCTCAGCCTAGCTCACGCTTAGCACTAGGAGCTATAGGTGGGCATCACTGACTTACCACATTGCTTCAAAGGCTACACATCTGTGCCTCAGCCAGACCCATCTGCATTGCTTAAGCCAACTGAAGGGACAGGGCAATTTCCTAGTCAGTTCTGCAAGTATAAATACATGGAAGTAGGGCAAGAGCTAGCCAAAATGGGGGGGCAAATGGTCTTATTTCAAGGAGAGTCATCTCACATGTGTACAATACTCAGGATACATTTACAGGACATTCTAAACTCACATAACCCAAGAAATAATGAGCACTAGAGAAAGGCTTTATTTGATACAAAGAAGGGTTAGTACTGCAGAGGGTGGCCTCCAACAAGTATGAGAGAATGTTGCTTATATTGCCCCAGCAGGCCTATAGTTGGTTCCGATTGTAGCCAGCTGATTGGCCCAACTAGTCTACATTCCAGCCTTCTGATCCAAGGTTAGTGATTGGTACACATTCAATGCTACTGCTTAGTTAAGTTTGAGCCTACTGCAGTCAGGCCAGACATCACCTGGAGCAGCTGTGGGATGTCAGGACAGCCACGGTGTCAGGGGCTGTGTCTCAGCAGAATGTGGGGGAGACGTGGATTAGTTAACAGTTGTTGCAAGAAATGGTGGGTCTGAGATGGGGAAATCATCAGCAGGGCTGGCTGTTAATCACAGTTTGCTAGTGTTTGGAGAGGTTGGGGATGCTAATAATGTGCCTGGATCCACTGTTCTGGAAGTCAAGGAGGGCACAAAAGTCCTGTTGGAATGGCCTGGAGAGTGGTTGTAGGTAATACTAGGGGTGGCAGGAGGACACTGAGAGGAGCTGTCCAAAAGGAGCTCTTTTGCTTCCGCTCACTCCTGACCTCTGCAGTCAGCCTCTGTCCCAGACTGCCTTACCCATGCCCTCTGATGGCCAGGCCCTGGGCATCCCTGCTCTTACATTGGTGGCCTCCTGCAGCCCTGTGCGCTTCTCTCTCTCTCTCTCTCTCTCTCTCTCTCTCTCTCTCTCTCTCTCTCTCATTTAATCTCTTTTCTGTATCCCCCTTCCCATGCTCCCCCATCCCTGCACTGATTCTCCCCAGGACTTTGTTTGGGGGCTTCTCTACTCTCAGTTCACTGATTCCCTCATGGCATTGTGACTTCCGGAACTGTGGCTTGCAGGCACCACCTGCTGGACCACTCCACCACACCAATTTCAGATACTTCCCACCCACCAGCCCAAAATGGGCCTCTCCACCTCCTCTCAAAATACATCTTTTCTACCACAGCTTCTGATCTTGGTGAGATCTATGTTCACCCAATCATTCCAGAAAAATCTGAGTCTACCTCATGCCCTTCTAGCTTTCTTACCTCACTTTAACCCATCAGTCCAGACTGACTCCTAACATGGCCCTTTCTCTCAGTCCCTTGGCCTTGCCTTTGTTGAAGCCTCATTTGCCTGGACAAGAGCTCTAAACTAGTTTCCCACCCTCATTTCTCCAAATGACATGATTTTTCTGAAGTGCTCAGTCTACCAGTTTGCTCTGCTGCTTAAGATCTGACAGTGGGTCAAGCCCAGACTTCTCAGCATCATCCTCAAAGCTCTTGGTCTTTGTCTCCTCGCCTGGAGTCTGGGCAGGATGAACTTCGATGGAGACCCTTCTCCTGAATCTTTGTGCTCTCACGTGCTGGTCTCTCTCTTTCTGACTTGTCTACTCTCTCCAGAACCCAGGTTTGAACATTCACGCTGGGAAGGCCTTTTGACACTTTCCCTCTGGGGAATTTAGAGGGCTTCCCCTTCTGCATTCCCTATTAACCAGCGTCATAGATACTTGCTGATCTTGCCCATCCCTTCCCCCCTAGTCATGGATGGTGTCTTATTAATACTATCACCAGTGCTTAATAGTGATAATGGCTAATAGTAGGAACTACTAATAGAATTAAAATAGCTTTTAAGTAGTACCAGATATGGTTTTACATTTTTCATGTGCACTATCCCACTTAATAGCTATGTGTATAGGGGCTTAGGAATTCTTATTTCTATATTAAAGAAGAGGCAGTCAAGGCATAATGACCTTAAAGACCTGGATTTCTTGTGAAGAACAAGTAAGTCACCTTTTGAATTCAGTCAAGTTCCTGAGCTCCATGAGGGCTTAATGTATTATCTGAAGGCTGGTCAGTTTCCCAGCTCATGTGTGTTGCCAACAGAATGGATAAACTAGAATATGACTCACATGTGGACAAGAGGGCCAATGCCTGAACACACCACCACATTCTGGGATGGGCTGGCAGGGAGGATAAAGGGACACTAGTGCAGCCGCCTCATCATGAGGAGGGACAGGAAAGTGGAAGGTAGGATGGACAGCTCTGGACAAGATAGATCATCTTTTAATGACCACTGAAACAATATGGTATCCCCAGGGCCAGTCTAGAGCACCTGGGGAAGCTGAGAGCATTTTGGAGCCACCAGCATGCACTGTTGAGTTGTCCCAGTCCATGCCCTCTGAGCAGCTCTGTCCACCCCAGGCCCTCATCACACCTGGAGCAGGATGGACACACAGATCTTGCATGGTTGGGAGGCACCTGAGAGGACTTGTGGACAGGGAGTTCCTGGAAGCACCACAGGGCATGATACTCACTGGTGGGGCCAGGCAAATCCACAGCACCTCTTGTACCTGGATGTCTGGGGCTGAACAAGACCTGGGCTCTGAGCCTAATGAGCTGCTTTACCGGTTTAGCATTTCCTTGGCTTCCTATAAACCATTAGTCAGAGGGTGTGTGGGCAGGTGCGGAGCGGGGAGTCAGCTCTGGTCAGAGCTGTATGTTCCTTGGTCCAGGGAAGCCACGCAGGGTTGAGAATGCCTTCCTTTCTGGATGGAAGCAGGGCTGTGAGCTCAGAGGAGGGACACCTAAGACAAACATATGGACACTCCCACAATTCCTATGAGGCAGGACAGCTTGGGGGTCTGGGGGTGCTAACTCCAGAGCTTATGGGGCCCAGAGAAACTTGGGGGCCAGTTCTGGCCTGCCATGGTGTGGCCTTGAGTAAGTTTCAGTTTCTTGGACTGCAAAATCAAGCCTATGATACCTGGGTACCCAAGTCTGAGGGGAGAGCACAGAGGTTCCCCACAGATAGTTGAACACAGAAGCCAGAACTGACAGGCCCAAGTGTGTCCTCTGCTCCCTCCTTCTTAACCCCAGAAATGGAGACCATAGCCCAGAAGAAGGGATTAACATGCTCAGAGGGCCTCTGCCTGTGGGTTAGGGTTATGAGTTTACAAAGCTTTTTAGAGTCCACCTTCTCATCTGATCCTCACAGCAACTTTGCAGGGGGTGGCACTGCTATTGATGTCAGTTTATACTTGCGAACTTTGTATCATGTAATGATGCTCAATGTCAAAGGCCCCAGAATTGCCAACCCAAAGGATTTAAGGATATCACTGTGGAAGGCGCTGGGGGACAACGGTCAGTGGCTGCTGGCCTCACCTATACACCTTCCCACTTCACTCTCCAAGCATTTCTTTTGCTCCCATTCGGCTGTGGGAGCCCCTACCTGGCTTATTTCAAGCCTCACTGGGTGGCTGGGAGGCGATCAGTGGGGAAGTGACCCAGGATCTATTTTCATAGCAGTGGGATGAACCTTGAATCCTGAGGCCAAGCTTGAAGGTGGTTTCAAAATGGCATAGCTCATTCACCATCAGAGGTGGGACAGTGAAGAAATAAGAAAACTTCATAGAGCATGGTTGCCACAACCAGTTTTTACAGTTTTTAGGTGATAAGAGGGAAAACTGTCACAAGTGGACGGAAAAACTGACATAACTAATTTCCCCATCCCCCTGGCAATCCCCTCACTGTTCCCCACTCTGGTGACACAGCTGAGGAAAGACAGGAAGGCGGTGCCTCAGCAGAGGAGGATGTGGCACTCAGCAGACAAGCAAGGTGTACATTTCCACAGGAGCCAGCACAGGCGGTGCTGAGGATGGGGAGACACCTGGATGCACGGAAATGCCCAGCAGGGCTCATGGGGCAGGCGCACAGGGCACAGTGCAGTGTGCAGCCTCCTGCCCTTCCTGCATCAAGGCCAGAGTATGGGAAGGGTTGGGGAGGTACAGGCCTGGGGACATGGACAGAAAGGAGGACAGCAAGCATGCAAGACAGAGAGCAGAAAGAGGGAGGAGGAGCCAGATGAACCTGCAGAGCCACGAAGGTGTGGACAAGAGTGAGGTCCACACCTGAAAACCAGTGGGAAGACGCTCTGCTCTCTACGTTTGTTCAATGATGAAGCCAGGCACGGTGGGGCACACTCCTAAGCCCAGCACTCGGGAGGCCAAGGCCGGAGGAGGATCACCTCGGGTTTGAGGCCAGCCTGGGCTACATAGTGAGACCCTGCCTCGAAGAACAATAACAACAACAAAATTATGAAGTGTTATTGAAAAATATAGTAAATGTTTAAAAATATGTTAAGTACTATGTAATAACCTGACAACCTTCCTCAAAACACTCCCTGTCGCTTTTAATACACTTGTCCCATTATTCTTCCCACTTTCTTGAGCAGTTTTGGAAGCCCTTTTTGATAAATATCTTCCTGAGGTGTGACAAAAAATTCGGTGAATGCTGCTGCCATCCAATGGAAAGATGGGCTCGTAAGGACACGATGTTGTGTCCTCATCTGCCTTATTGACCAGATCAGGCACGATGTGACTTCTGGCTCGTCCCCAAAGTCAAAATGACCAGGAAAGAGAAGTGCTTTGAATCAGCTCAGGAAATTAAGGCAGCCGCAGAAGTGCAAGTAAAGACCCAAAGAGGCCTTCCAGAACTGCTGCAGAAAGCGGCAAAAATGGTAAGTGAATTTGAAGCAAGGGAGAGCACTTTTGAGGGAGATTAATGGAAATTAATGTGTGTCCTTCACTATAATAATTTTTAATTTTTTTTTGTTTTTTTGAAACAGGGTCTCACTATGTGGTTCAGGCTGGACTTTGTAGCCCAGGCTGGTCTCAAATTTGCAATGATCCTCCTGCCTCAGTCTCCCAAGTGCTGGGATTATAGGAGTGTACCACCAGGCCCAGCTGTAATTTTTAATTTAAATATTAGCTGTATTTCTTTCATACTTTGTGTCTATTAGAAAAATGTATAATTTACAATGACAACTTAAAAAAATAATAAAAGGGGGGAAAGGACCGTAAAGACTTTAGAAAATGTTAGCAGAAGCTGGGCATGGTGATGGCACATTGTGCCTATAATTCCAGCTACTTCAATTGGTACTGGGGATCAAACTCACAACCACATGCTTACAAGGCAGACACTTATACTGCTGAGCTAAATCCCCAGCTATTTCAGCTACTTCAAAGGCTGAGGCAGGAGAATCACAAGTTTGAAGCCAGCCTGGACATCTTAGCAAGACTCTGCTTTGAAATTAAAAACAAAAAACTTTTTTAAAGGGCTGAGGTATAGCTCAGCACTCCCTAGGTTCAACCTCCCCACCTCCCCGGCAAAAAAAGAAAAAGATTTCCTGAGGTTGGAAAATTTTTTGTTTTTTCCAAACTATCAAGAAGGAACACAAATGATTTTGATCACTGTAAGGAAAACAGCACAAAAGAGTGGTTCTCTCTGTCCTGAAAATGACAACATAAAAGAAGCTGAGGAAAGTTAGGGTGACAGGGAGAGGGTAAAGATTAAGGGGTGCAGACTAGAAGTGGGCTGGGGCTGGGAAGGCAAGGGCACAGTGCCCCTGAGAGGTACCTCCCAGTCCTCCTGGGGGCCTGCACTGCGGGCGGCCTGAGGTAACGCATGCGGGATATAAACCCGCCAGGAAGGGGCTGCCCCACCACGCTGCGTGCTCCCGGTAGGCAGCACAGATGCTCTGCTGGGCAACGGGCACAGCACTGAGGTGTCCTCTGCAGGGCTCCCGCTGCTTGAGTCTTACTGAGACAATGGGGAGGGAGAGACCTGGATCTTTTACTCCACAGAGGCCATGAGAGGGCTGTGGAGTTTATCCTGCGGTAGAGGCCCTTCAGGGAGCAGACAGGGGGCTCAGGGAACAAGAAGGCTCCCAACCACAGAGCTGGCAGCTAGGCCAAGAGGAAAAACTGGTAGCAATAAGTTCCCGATCAGGGCAGGAGCTGCAACACCAGGGATAAAGACATCTCCATTGTTTCTTCATTTGCCCCCAGGACCAAGGTGGGGCAGGACAGAGAAAGCAGCAAGGAGGCCTGAGGAGCACCAGGAAGGCAGGACCTAGCTCAGGGAGCTGCAGCTGTGGCCACGAAGATGTCCTTGTAGCCCTTCATCTCCTTGACCTCATTGCTGCTGATGAGAACCTGGAGCTGGCGGAGCCCAGCCTTACTGGGGTAGAGGTCCAGGTGAATTTGGACTGTGTCTCCAGGCTTCAGAGTCCCAAGTCTGGAAATCAAAAAGACGCTGTTAGAACCCAGAAGAGTGATGGACAGCTTGAATGAGTGTTGGGGTCGTCTGTGGTGGGTGAGCACTTGCCACTCCATAGCACCAACGAGTTTCCCTCCCCTGAGAAGGCCAGGGAAGTAGAGGCACAGAGGCACCATCCAGAGTCTCAGGAGGGTCTTGACTCCACAAGGGACAAACTTGAGAGGTGGACAATGGCATTACTTACTCTTCTGTTATCTGCCCATTGATGAGACCACTTCCTTCCAGCACCATTGTGCAGTCATTCAGGGCTACCGTGAGTGTATTGGTGAGTGAGATGTGGACCTTCAGGGCCTTGCCCACCTCAGCTGTCTTGGACACCTGTGTAGACAGAAGACAGAAGTGTCCTGGTAAAGGGCCTTGTTTCTGCCCTCCAGTTAGTAGCCTTCCTTCCCTATCACCAAGGACTGTTATTTAGAGATAGGATACTGCGGCTGGGAGGGAAGATTGGAACTGAGAATATTTGAGGTTAACACAGGTGCTATCCTGTTTTGGAAGTCAAGATATTCCAGGAAGCTACCATCAATCAGGAGCCTACTTCGCTCCCCACCATGTCATTCAAGATGCCTCCCATGATGTGTGAATGGCAGAGCCAGGACCTGACCCCGAGGGTCTGAGCCCAGCACTGAATCTGCCCCATGCTGCTGTGTCCTCCTGTCTCCTCGAGATTTCTCAGTGGTGTTCAGTGCTTCATCCTGTGTCACAGAAGCAGCCTTGTCCTATATCGGGGAGGCAGGGGTTCTGTCCTACTCACTTCTGGAGCTCACTCCTGTGTGCCTAGTACAGTGCCAGCCAGGTGAGGGCTGTTGGTAAGCAAGTCTTGAGCTGAAATGAGCTCTGACCAGTAAGATATATGCTGTCTTCACCAGAAAATCAAGGAAAATGAAGAACATACCAAGCTTATCAAGAATTCAAACAAAGGGCCAAGTCCATATTGAGGGAAGCAAAACAGATAAGGTTAAAATGACTTTGGAATCCAGGATAGCCGTGGACAAACTACCTGTCGGTCCCATACCAATGGGGACCAATTTCCAGCCTACTCAGCATCTGCTGTGCTGTGCTGGGACCCTGTGACAAGCAGGGCTCTCCCTGGGTAATGGACACAATACCTGCTAACCTTTGCTAGGCATTATTGGTAGAATGTTGCCTCTCCTAGGTGCCTTCATGTCCCACCCTGCACTTCGTACATGCTGCTCAGTAACCATCACTTTGGTGTCTGGGAAAGGACAGTGTCTTATTTGCTGCCATCCCCTAAGACCCATGGATGAGGCAGAGAGCCCTGAGGGCCCCATCTCTGCCAAGACATCACCTCAATAAACAAATGTGGAGACTCCAGAAAGAGGTCTTTTAGGACGAGCATGGACCACCCAGTCTCTTCATCCTTGGCAATGCCAGACACGCGGATCAGCTTTTCATCGGTCAGCTTGTTTCTGTAATTGGTGAAGGGCAGCAGGAGTGGCCAGTGTATCTCTGCACAGACAAACACACCTTGAGTCCAGAGGATGGGTCAGGGATGGAGAGAGGAAGGGGCGGGAGAGAAAATATATGGGTAAGAGAACAATTTGAGTTTTCATGTAGAAAAAGACAGAGTACTTGATCGACACTGATGGCCCCTGGAGCTCACTGCTCACTGTTCCACCTGGTAAGATGGCTACCGAGGTACCACAATGGGCATTTTAGGTGTCCATCAGCAGCAGGCCGCTACCCACACTGGCTGTGTGTGCACTGGCGGGGACTTTCTGCGATCCAGCTGGACTAGCCCAACCCAGTTCATAGACCCGAAGACTTCTCTCTGTGGGAGCCTTCTCAGGCCAGTCTCATACACACCTTGTCTGAAATCCAGGTCCAAGTGCACTGCTTGCTTCCATAGGGGCTCCCTCGTGCTGCCCCCATGCAGCAGGGCCTGAGCACAGAACCGCACCTCCAGTCTGATAGGACCCCGATGGTGGGCACTGTCCTGCACCCTCTGGACATGCAGGGTGAGAAGCAGGTCCTGGCCCCACATGGGAGCCCTGGCCAGGTAAAGCCGTAGCTGTGCTGGCTGAGCCTTAGAGGCCGCAGAGCCCAGAAGATCCAGGAGGGAGGAGGAGGCCCCTTCCTGTCCCAACATTTTCCGGGAAGCCTTCATGAATACAGACCGCTCCTCGGGGGATCCTGGCAGGACAGAGACACAAGAAAGACATCAGTAAGGAGGAGCTGAGACGACAGCTGCCTTCGAGCTTTCCTTCTGAAGCCCAAGGAGCAACGTGGCGAGATGGCTGCAAACGTGGGCATTGGTGCTGCTTGCACCGACTCCACGCCCCTGCCCCTTCATCCACTGGTGCTCAGGATAATATCAGCTTGTCTCACAGAGTTGCCCAGAAAAGCTGAGTTAAGTGTGTTGCTGAAATTAATCACTCAGCACTGCTCTTTGTCATCATACGGCCACCTTCATCACTATGATCGTCATCTGGTTTATCCGACCCTCCAAGCATCCTGTCTCCTAAAGTATATATTTGAGTCTTTTAAATAGAATCCCTTCTCTTGCCTTTGGGGTCTACTCAACATTGAGGCAAGAAAAATCCAAAACATTGAGACATGGCCTGAGTTACCTGAAGTGTGACTCTTTTGGAGCAGTATCTGTGGGCCAGAGGGTCTATCCACAGTGCTGTCTCTGCGTCAGCTCACTTAGCCCTCTGAGCTGTCCCGTTTCACAGATGAGGAAGTGGAGGCATGGGGATGGCAAGGCTCCCACTTTCCACAGCCAGAACATGGCAAGCCCTGCTCAGTCCCCAGGCAACCTCTCTTGGGAACATCCACTCCCTCTCATGGGCCCTCGAGCCCTTTCCCTCCTGAGTGTCCACCTCTGCCCTTGTTATCACCCCTACTGCCGTGGACAAACAGACAGCAGTGTGACCTTGGGATACTGTTGCCAGATAAAATACTCCAATTAAGTTTTAATTCCAGTCTTACATGACAAAGAATTTCCAGTAAGTATGTGACACGCAATGTTGGAACATGTTTATACTAAAAACCACAACCAGTTGCAAAGAAATAACTACTTTTTAGTAAATTTCATGTACTATTTGGGACATACTAATGCAATATTTGCTTGTCTGAATGAATTTGGAATTGAAATTTAACTAAGGGCCTTGTATTTTTATTTGTTAGGGCCACATGCCTCCTGGAGTTTGCCATGAGGAGGAGCCATCCCAGCAGCTACAGCCACCCTTCTGCAAACCCTGGCCCAGGCACCTTCTGGATACTTGTAGGTGTAGGTGATGTCTTGGCGCTGGTCTGACCCTGCCATCTTGGTGCTGATCTCCTTCCCAATGGAACTGGTGTTGTGGGCCAGGATTTCCCGGGCCACGCCATTCTCAAAGAGCCAAATGACTTCATCTGCGTTCACCTCAGCGAACACAAAAGGTGTGTCATAGGCCAGGTGGACGTCCCCTTCCTTGATGGCCTTCACCGAAGCAGGGCCACAGCAAAACAGCCCTGTGGGTCAATAGGAGTTGTGGGGTATTGTGCTGACACATGGGCCAGGGTGGCTGGATGCAGCCATGGGAGGTGGGGAGAAAGGAGAGGCAGTGGCACTAGTGATCCTTACCCTTGGGGTGTTCTCCAGCTTACCAAGCTCTTTCCCCCATTAACTCATCTGGGCCTCAGAGCCACCATGTGATGTGGCTATTGCCATAATCACCTTCCTCAGTTTGCAGGTAAGAAAATAATCAAGAAGCCCAGTTACTTTTCCGGGTGACCCCACTGTCAACCACAAAGCTGGATTCTCCATCTGAGGCTGATTTGGCCACAGCTCTGGGTAGGGGTGAAGCAGGAGACGTGCTGCTCCTCTCCAGCTTCCAGATCACACAGTCCCTCCCAGAAACTGGCCCCCACCTCTGTGGTCCTCACACACCACTGCTGGTTTGCTGGGGAGTGGGGTCCAGGACCTGCCACCCATTGTATCCCGGTGGGAGATCTTTCCGGATCATCCAGCACTCGTTCCAGACATGAAAGTTCCTGCGGAAGGGAGAAAGGAAACAGGTCTACATTTACTGTGGATTTGCCAAGTACCAGGTACTAGACACCAAGCTGGGTGTTTGTTGTTTCTTCTTTTTTCTTTTACTGTTTATTAGAAAGTAATCAAGATCTTATAACAAGCTTGCAATTGCAAAAGTAGTACAGAGAACACTTACCCATCCAATACCTCTGCTATTAACAGTTTTTTTCCATTTTTTCTATTAATATGAATATGAAGTATGATTGAACAATATGATAAATGTTTAAATTTTAAAACTGATTACAATAAAAGACATATTGCCATTAACACCCCCCCAAAATTCCCCCTCGTTTCAAACACATCTATCTGATAGTTCTTGCCATTTTCCAAAGCAGTTCTGGAAATCCTCTCATAAATGTCTTTAGTTGTACTGTTGTGGCTACCTCAGCATCCTGAATCAATTCAAAACATTTACCTTTCGGGGTCATTTTGCCTTCAGGAAGAGCCAAAAGTCACATGGTGCCAGATCTGGTGAACAGGTAGATGAAGACACCCTGAGGTTTCTGTAAGCCTGCCTTTCCACTGAATGGCATTCAGCAGCAGAATTCACCATGGTGTTTGTTTTGCTTGTTTTGTTTTGTTTTTATCATACTTCAGAAAGATACCCACAAAACAAAACTTCCAGAACTGCTTCAGAAAGTGGCAAGAACAATGTGATAAGTGTGTCTGAAGTGAAGGAGAATATTTTGGGGGGACTAATGATAATATATCTTTTACTGTAATCATTTTAAAAAGGTATTCACCACATTCTTGATCATTGTGTATGAAAACACTTTATGTATTTTTCAAGAATAGGGATATTTTTCACATAACATTTAGTCAAACTTAGCACTTAAGATTGATACAACACTAACTTATGTCTATATTTCCATTTTATCAGTTGACCTAATGTTTATTTATTTATTTATTTATTGTAGTGGAAATCAGACTCAACCTCGTGCTTGCCAGGCAGGCACTGTGCTGCTGAGCTGTACCCTCGGCTCCCTAATGTATGTTCTTTTCCCATTTGGCACAGGATTTATTCTAGGATCAGATTTAATTGTCTACTGCTTTGATCTTATAACAGTTTTTCAGCCTTACTTTTATTACATTGACATTTTGAATATGGTCTTCAGTGATCTCTCTCTCTCTCTCTCTCTCTCTCTCTCTCTCTCTCTAGCAGAGTGGCCCCTGTTTTGGCCTTGCCTGACATTTTCTCAGGACTGGACTCAGACAATACATTCAGAGAGAGAATTCTACATAAGCAGCTCGGTTTTCACATACATCATTGCTTCTGGAGTCTGAGCCCTGAGGGAGTAGACGTGTGGATGCCAGGCTGAAACCCCATCACCGCTTGCTTCTATGTCTCTCCTTTCACCCTAATGACCCAGGGAAATAAGTGCCAACTGCATTTTACAGATTTTTACAGAAATTGAGGTTCTGTGAGAGTGGGCTTGAAGGATGCCAGCTAGAAATCACGCCAAGCGTTTTACCTGGAAACTTGCTGGAAAGGAAAAATGAGAACTCACACTTGGGGTACAGTAGAGAAGGGGGAAAGAGTTAGGGAAAGTGAGCTGAGATGCACAAATAAAGGGACAGAAGTGGGTGACGCAAGGAGAGGAAAAAGTGCAGGGAGACCAGCGGAGGAAGTCGGAGGCAGCTGTCCAGGCTCTGTCCCTGGCAGGGGGAGCAAAGGCACAAACAGAAGGGCAGGGAAGGCACAAGGTGACAGGGACCTTAGGTCAGAGTTAAGGACACACAGCTCTGTGCATGGTTGAGGCTTCCCCATGTTTTTCTATTGTCCAGCTCTGAAATGAGTTTGATTTGATATCTAAGTAGCAGAAGAGCCTCTAGGTTGGAGGATTTTCTCTGAGCATTAGCGACAATAGAGAGGGCAGAGCCAGTGAAGTTTCCCTCTGCCCCCAGCTGGGACAGAGCAGAGGTCTGCTCAAGGCCGTGTCCTTACCATACTTTGTCTTGTTTCTGAGTTGGAAGCATCTCTGCATTTCGGTCATAATAGGTGTCAATGGTCAGGTTCCCGTCTGTGTTATGTGCCGAATGGAAATTGGAAACAACACGGGTTGGGACACCTAAGCATCTCATCACTGAAGAGAGGGAAAAGAAGAGGTCACAGAGCTCATCTTGAGCAGAATTACTGTTTTTTCATGCATAATTTCCTTCCTTTCTTTTCTTTTCCTTTCTTTCTTTCTTTCTTTCTTTCTTTCTTTCTTTCTTTCTTTCTTTCTTTCTTCCTTCCTTCCTTCCTTCCTTCCTTCCTTTTTTCTTTCTTTCTTTCTTTTTTTTTTTCATTACTGGGGATTGAGCCCAGAGCCTTCACACTGAGCTACAGTCCCAGCCCTTTTCTATTTTTTATTTTGAAATGGGGTCTCACTAAGTCACTAAGTTGCCCAGACTAGATTTGAACTCGTGGCCTTTCTGCCTCAGTCTCCCAGTGTTGGGATTATGAGTACCATCACACCCAGCTTCTATACCTCATTTCCAGCTTTCAAACTGGAGAAGAGAAAGAAACCAAGATTTTTATAGTGCCTCACCTGTAACTCCTGTATTCCTAGAGCACCACTGCCAGGTCTAGCATTCACTGCCTGCTGGCCCCCAAAATGGTTTCCATCTCACAGAGAGAAAGAAATCATCTGAGAGTCACTTAAAATAATAATGAACAACCAATTTATCATCTAGGGCTTTTTTCCACTCAGCAGCTTTCCAAGTTAAAAACAGAGAACTCAAGTCATTTGATAATTAGAAAGAAAACATGAAGACCTTTGCCCTGTGCCATGGCCAGTTTGAAAAAAAAAGCAGCGTGAACTCAGATATGAGGCCCAGCTCCTCTTGCTATTGTCGTGTGCAGCAGCATGATGAGGTGGTCCAAGCGACGTCCAGCTCTGAAGTTCTAGATCTGCTGTTCTACTTACAGGTAAGAGTTGGGAAGAGCGGGGAGAAGGGGCACCATTTTGTCTAGAGATGCAATGGTAACCATTGTCAGAGACCGGAAACCAACGGACAGACACCACCTTTGATGAGGCAGCAGCTCCCCCTTGTGGTGTCTCAAGAGAGTGCTACAAAAACCTTAAAACTGAGCCAAGATATCAGAGATCTAGTGACAGAAGCAGACGTTACCCCACCAGCACAACACACAGGTAACTACCACCACCACCTGCCTTGAGCCAGTTGAAATCAAGCCAACATTTGGGGACACAGGTTTCCTTCCATCTCCGTCAGTGTGATGAGTTCAGTGAGGTTTATCCCATCTGTCTCCCTCCCAGGAGGAGGGACAGTATCTGTGAGGCTTCTGAGAATTCTGTTGCCTTGATTTACCGCAGGGCCTTAGGAGGGTCACCGGACACTCCCAGCACTTTTCATAACCCAGCAGCCAGCATGGCAGCAAAGCCTGGGCTGCAGGGGCTGGAGGCAGCCTGGTAGGAGTGGCTGTCACTGCTCAAAGGACCCTGGGGGTCTCAGGGCTTGGAGGTGGAGCATGCTTACAGACCTGGCCTTTCTCCTGGCCACTTCAGGCTCTGAAGCCTCAAAGCTGCCTCTATAACACCCACTTGCCCCTTGCTGGCCAGCCTCCCAGCCCAAGACAAAACCAGGATGATTCAGTGTAAAGCAGCCCCAACCCCATTTCACAAATAAGCAAAGTGAGGTCATATGGATTGAACACCCAGGTGTAACCATCTTGTCTGTAGCCCCTGAACATAACTGCCAGTCTGGGCTGCCCTCTGGGCCCAGTCTCTGTGCTCTTCTCCTGTGCAGAGCCAGCCTGCTAGATGAGCAAGCATTGACTGAGCTCCACAGAGCAACAAGGCTGCACCAGGCGTTGCCAGAGAGTCAGACAGTGGCCTCAGGTCTCTCCTCTTTCCTTTCTCTTTTTTGTCTTTTAATGGTACCAGGGATGAACCCAGGGCCTTCACACTGACCTACACCCCCAGGCCTTGTTAATTTTTTTTTCTTTTTTGAAACAGGGTCTCACTAAATTGCCAGGTTTCCCAGACCAAGCTTACACTTGAGAACTTCTTTCCTCAGCCTTCCAGAATGTTGGGATTTCAGGCATTCAACACCATCCCTGGCTTTCCCTCATCGTCACAAATAATCTGGGCAACAACATGGCACTACACCTCAGTTCTTCTTAGTTGTAGGTAGCAAGGTAAGAATTAATCTCTAATTACAACTCCTAAGAGTCTCTCAGAGAGGACGACAGGTGAGGTGTGGCAGACTGCTTGTTACCCCTCTGTGTCCCTCCCTGACTCCAGGCTCACCTTGAGCTGAGAGGCTCAGCAGGTGGCAAAAAGAAGCCTTTACACCTCTGCCTTGCAACCACAAACCACCCCATTCAGGTGGCCACTCTAACAGCTTCCTTCTCCATCCAACAGTCTGGGGAACAGGTCAGCTCCCCAAGACTGACCAGTGTGCTGACAAGCCACTGGACCTCATGAGCCATAGGTGGCTTCTCTGAAAAGAGACAATCACAGTCTGGCCTTGGAAGGTCATGAAGATCGAGGAGCTCTTCACTCACCAGTGCACATCACAGAGGCAAAGACCCAGCACTGTCCGTACTTCACAGGCTGCCCACCCTGAGCTGACCACTGCCGCAGGATAGCCACACTGCCATTCCACTCAAGTGGACTGATGCCTCTGGAGTAGTCCTCGCCCCAGTTCCCCTGCAGCACACCATTGTCATCATTGCTGTTGATCTGCAAAGGATAGACATACGGTGTCCACAGTGCCCACCGGGCAAAGCTCAGACTGTCCTGGGGACTGTGGGCCTCACCATGGAGCTCACCACCCTGCACACATATACCACGTCGTTCCGCTGGGAATAGTCCTTAGCTGGGTTCCTTAAGAAGTACAGGCTCTTGTTCAGGATCTCAAAGCAGATATCTATGATGTCCTTTTCAAACTTCCAAGGCATTGCAAGGGAGAAAAGAGAGAAGAGCAAAAAGGACTAGACCTCTGAAACTTCAAGTCACTTACAGACTTTAAAGATAGTGTGCATGTATTTGTAGCTGGGAAGTAGAAGCTAAATATAAACCATAGCCCTGCTTTTGATGAGCTTATAAATCAAATCAGGAATATATTTGACTTGGAAGTCTGGAGAACTAAGCAGTGTGGCAGAACTTACAGGGAGAAAGAAGGGTGAGATCCTTGCTGGGCTGAGGAGATGAGAAGACAGATGCCTGAGGTCTGTGAGCACGTGTTCCCCAAAGACTAGGGAAGTTGCCTCTCTGGAGGGCTTGTGTGAGCAGAAAAAGATCAGATAAAAAAGGATCAGATAGAGTTGACATTAGAGGAGAGGGAGAAAATGTGGAAAGTCTTGAAATGAGGTAGAGAAGCTCAGAGCTGATTCTGTGAGCCCTGGAGAGGGTAGTGAAGGTTCTGTCCAGCATGTTTATGATGAATGTCTCCACCCTTTGGCCACCCATGGCACTAGAAACCATCTCTGTTGGAAAGATCTTCACAAGCTGCATTGTTGGAGAATGAGGGGAATGTGACCTTTCTCAGGGAGGCTCCTGCTTCCCCTGGTGCTTTTCCCTGCAGTCTGTGCCCTGGACTGAGGTGGAAGGAAGCAGAAAGCACACCCACTGTGCTTGATGCTTGTGAGCTGAAAAGCTGCCAATAGCCAAGGGTCCCCTCCGAACAGTGACTGAAATACTTGATGCTATTAAAGAATTATTGCTCATTTTTTTAGTTATGATCAGTTTTTCAGAGAGAATCACCTTCAGAGCTATGATTTGCAGTATTACTAGATTAATATATGATATGTATCTGTAACTTGCTTCCCCAAAATCCATCAACTAGGAAAATGCAAGAGTATTGGCCAGGGCTGGGCATGTTACACCCTTCCTATAAGGGCAGCTGGTATTTCAGCCCTGGCAAGCCTTGGCTCTGTCTCCACAACTCAGCTCTGCACTGTAAGCTGAAAACATCATCAGATAACATCGAAGTGAATATGACTGTTCTAATCGCATGTTCTTCCTGGGCACAAATTTGAATTTCATGTATTTTTCAATGTCACGAAATATTTTTTAAAATTCTTTTAGGCAATTTTGAAATGTAAAACTCATTCTTCCCTTGTGGACCATACAAAAACATGCAGTAGGACACATCTGGCCCATGCAAACTTCTGAAATAGATGAAAGAAGGTTCATCATAAACTGGTCACTACTGAAGCTGAGAAATGTGTACGTGGAGGTTCATCACTGGTCACTGGTCTGCTCTGGTTATGTTTAACACCCACAAAAAGAAAACTAAAAAGGAAAGACCCCTCCTTGTCTCTCTTACTGAAATCACCAATACTTCACTCTGCCCTTGCCACATCCTTTCTAGGGCCACCGTTGACAAGCTCACCCAAGCCCACCTTTGGGAGATGGTATTACCTGCGCATAGTTCCAGGGCCAGAAGGTGATGGAATTTTTGTGACCCTTGTAAACAAAGCCATAGTCCCTCATGATATACTCCTGCAGCAGTGTTTCACTTGGCAAGTACACGTCATCCTCTGGGCAGTTAACAGTAGTAGAAGGAGCAAAACCCCAAACCAAAAAACAGAGCAATAAGATTAAAAAACAGTAATGACAGTGTCTTTCCAGAAAACAGGAGGAATAGCGGATTGATGGTAACAGAAAACGGGATTGGGCACCCTTAAAAGTCGACCATGTGCATCTCTAGAGAGGCTAAGAACACAATCTATATTTTAAAATGATTTAAAGCATAGATTTAAAAAGTTACAAGCTTATTGTAGAGGCTTGGAAAATATATCAGGTTCAAACTTCATCCCCCTTTTCTTTGCCCTCCTTTTTCTAAAACATTACAATAAAAATATTTTTTAAAAGGAAGTTGTACTGCTTATACACATTAACTATATTAAATATTTCATCTTTAATATTGTCCAAGACAATTCCTTTTCACTCAAAAAAATCGATGATAAAAATAAAATTTAAAAAAAGGGCAGGCTGAAGCTTGAACAGGGCTAATGCATGTGGACAGAGAGAGACGTGGAAATCACACATTCTCGTTATTCAGAGATCCCTGCCATTACATTTTAAAATACAGTGTGCTGTGCATTCTCTTCCTGTGCACATGTATTTAATATAGTTAGGATCATATTGGGTTCCTTTTGTTAAATTATTTCCATTAACATCACATGAGAAGTATTTTCATCATGCTGTTAAAAACTGGTAAAGACTATCCTTAGCAAGAGCACGTGGGAATACATCTGGAAATACACAGAATTTATCATCCAGTCTTTCTCAGAAGACCCTCACAGAGGAATCCCAGTAGGTCAGGTCAGCATCACAACCTGGAGCAAGTCCTACCCGTGCTCCAGGGGTTAAACAGCACGATGAAGGTGCCCAGGGGATAAATCAAGCTGTGGCCCTGGCTCTGAGCAATCTCCATCCTCAGGGTGTAGTGACCAATAACTGCACTAGCTGGTGTGAAAACGGAGACTTGGAGAGAGGTGGAGTCAACAGTGAAGCCAGACACATTCCAGACACTCCCACGCGGCAGCTGCCTGGCTTGTGTGAGGAAGAACCTGGCTCGGGTCCCCAGCAGCTCCGAGGGCTCAGGGCCTGGGTAGGAGACAATGACCCCAAAGGAAAGCTTAGAAATCTGTGTAGTATTAAATTTCTCACTTCCTCCCAACACTTGCTAAGCCTTTTGGCATAAAGCTCTGGTGACCACTGAGTGTCTACAGGCAAACCACTTAAGATCTCTGGACCTCTGCTTTAGTTTTTTAACCTGTAAAATGTGAATCATGCTAGTACCTACCTCAGACTCTTTTGTGGGTGTTAAACAGAATCAAGTGTGAAGTTTTAGCACACTGTTTTCTTTTTTTCTAGGCAGGGTTTTGTTAAGTCATTAAATTGCCCCTGCTGGGCTTGAAATTGCAATCCTCCTGCCTCAGCCTTCCAGAGTTCTGGGATTACAGGTGTGCACCACCATCCCTGACTAGCACAGTGGTTTTAAACGTTGGCTGCTATATCCACAATGCAGAACTGCCAAATCTTTAACAGCACTAACTGGGGACTGAATGTGAAGGTCCTGAGGGTCTCAGATTAGAGAGGGAAGGCAGGGATGCTGCAAGTCAACTTTGCAAATGTCCCTGTGCTGAGGGAACCTTCAGAGCTCACCAGTCTCAGCCACGAAAGTGATGTGGTCACTGTGGGGCTGGAAGGGCCGGTTGAAGTCCAGCTGGAGGCTGAAGAGCTGGCCTCGGCGCAGGATGAGCCGCTCCATGCCCATCTCCTGTGTGTGGTGTTCCTTGTTGTTCCTGGTGCTGTGCAGGTCCACGGACCTGAGCTCCAATGCTGCCACTAGGAGTGGGGAGGAACATGTCACTGCCCAGCTCTGACTGAGTTCAAGAGCCCCTGACAATTCTCTACCATTTCTGTGGAAACCCACTCTGACTTAGGTAAGATTCCAGTCCCATTCTTAGCCCTTCTGCTTTCTAATTTCACAACTCAGCCCTACAGGGAAATTAAACAAGTTGGGACCAGGAACAGGGAGGACCTCAATCTTGGTGACCTCTGCACACAAACCCAGAGCCACAGTGCTAAAAGACTGAGGCCTCAGAAGACAAAATGGTTTCAGGTACTGAAAGTTACTTTATCACCCTGACATAAGAACAAACTTAATTAGAATTCTATAAGTGAAGTCAATGGGCTGACTGAAGGCTATGGCCTCAGTTATGGGACAAGTTCCTGCTTTAGGATACTAGGGAGTTTATTTCCTGCTTCTCAACCATTCCAGGTCTATGAGGACACTGGTCACTTTATTGGGTGTACAACCAATGCATGGTTGTGAAACTCTTAGAGTGAAGTGATCACATGTGCAGGCTGTGGAGTGACACGGCCCCAGGTCATCACCTCCACAAGTCACTGTGGCACATTGGTCAAGTTGCTTAATGTCCCTAGACATCAGTGTCCCCATCCGAAATCTGCAGAGACAATTGTCTTCCTATTTCCTTAAATTCACAGAGCATTAAGAGAGGTGCACACGTGAGAATCTTCACTTTATGAGAGATATGGACAGGGTAAGCGCTCAGCAGTTATTAACCACTCTCAACAGTTGTAATAACACAATCTCAGATTGCATTTGCTTTGCTATTTTTGCTGGCAATGTTTATGCTGCATTCACTGTCCAAAAACCCATTAGGTCTTTCTTTCTCCCAGTTATTCTCCACAAGGGAGAAATTAACCCCAATTATTCTCCACAAGGGAGAAATGGTTCCCTGGAGGACATTTGGTGACACCTGGGCACATTTCTGTGGCTGTGGCTGTGGAGATGCAGCTGAGCAGCATCCTAGGGAAAAATCATAATGGTTTGTGTGATCTTTGCATTTTGAACTTCCACATAAATTCTCAGTTTTTGGTTCTTTTCTAACTGTTGCAATGTTCTGAATCCTAACTCTTTCACCTGGATGCTTTACTTTGCCATCAGCATGTTGGCTAAACTGTTTCCTATGTCTTCATCCAAGTCACTGGGCCTACATGGTTTTTACACACTAGGGTTTCAGTCTGAGACCAGTGCAGTATCCTCAGAGCATCTGGAGATTCATACTGGGCCACTGAGCAATACTAGCTATGAATACAGATAAATACTTACATAAGGAAGTTGAATTAGGTCTTTTAAAATTTTCTTCACAGTCTAAAAATCAAATACAACTTTTGTGTTTTTATCTTTTCCACAAGTTTGCTAAATGTCTGACAGAAAACAGAACATTTGCAAAGCTCCTTTGATCCATCTCTAGGAACAGTCTTTTCTTGGAGTAGAATCATCAAAGGTAAATTATTGGATCAAATGGTATACAGTTTTTAAGCCTCTTCATGTACTTTGGGCATTTAAGTAGATATGCTATTAGAAAGAGAAAATTCAGGGAAGATCTCAGACAGATGCCTTTGAGTTACTTAATGGAATTTTTAAAACATTGGCTCTGACACATTAATAGTTATGGAATCAAGGTGACCAAGGTTAAGAGAAAAGAAGAAAAGAGATCACACTGCACTGTACATTTAAGAAGAGAAATGATAATTTTATGCGTGACTGGGTCATGGTATAAATTCTGGGTCACTGTCAAAGGTGTGAGGCAGCTGGCCTAGATCGTGTTGGAAACTAGTTGAATCTCACTTGTTTCTAAGGGATGTGAAATTCATAGCAGGATCTCTGAGCCTTCTCAGGAATACTCTCCATCCTCTACCTCCCTCCCAGAAGCCCACCCACCTTGAAAGACCTATACCCAAGAAAGGCAGTAAAGCACGTATGGGAGCCTTTACAGGCTGGGACAGCCCCTTCCTGGCTGCTCTTCACAGCTTGACATAGTTGCCAAGGGCAAGCAGCACTGTTTGATTTACCCAGACTCTCTGAGTTTGGAAAGGAAAGAGGAGCAGAAATGATGCCATCTTTCTCTCTATCCCCAAAGTCGTAGTACACAGAGAATGTCTTCTCCATTAGGCATTTAAGGTTTTTTTCTATTCCACTTAATACAATTATGCACTTGGCTCACCATGACTTTTCATGCCAAAGAGACAATGTTTTAAGAGAACAAAAAGAAGGGCTTTCACAGGCACCAGGAAAGAAAGCTGAGAGGATCAGGAAGAGGTTCAATAATGCAGGAAATCCAGCAGCATCACTTAGGAAAACATGTCAGTGCTCACAAATCTGACTTGGCTGCAGTCCCTCAGCAGTTAGCAACATGAGTCAGAGGAGAGGCAAGTCCCAGATATGAATCTCCTTGCGCTTGGTTGACTAAAATAAAGACAGGAGTAGAAACGATCAAGGCATATCCTGATATACTACCAGTGTTTGAACAACACAGGAGACATTAAAATAATCATTTGCTTGTGAAGAACTATGAGAAGTGTCAGGCGTGGTGACAGATGCCTATAAGCCCAGCTCTCGGGAGGCTGAGGCAGGATCACTGCAAGTTTGAGAACAGCCTGGGCTACAAAGTGAGTTCAAGGCCAGCCTGAACTGCATAGTGAGACCCTGTCTCAAAAAAACCAAAAAGAAAAAAGAAAAAAATTGTGAGAAGTGAAATTCCTGTCTTCTGAGAAAGTTCGCTTGGGTCCTTATGGAGGTTACACCACGTGGGGCTTTCTTTGGCCATGGGCTATGAAGCTTCACCTCATACCACCTTCTTTATTTGCTGCAGAGCATTTGATAACATCCAGAATTAGTTTCACAGAAGCTGAGACCTTTGTCTTTGACTTGAACCCAGATCCCCCATTCCTAAAATGAAGGATGGTACCCAATTTTTGAAAAGTACAGGTAATGTTCCTGGAATACTAATAATAGGCCAGTCACTATCTGGAGCATTTTACATGTCTGCCATCTTTACATTCTCACAGCAGGCATGTAGGAAGGTTCTGGGCAGAACTGATATTCAAGCCCAGGTAAGCTGGCTCCATAGCCTGCCCCTGACCTTCGCAGTCCCTGCCTTCTCTGGTAGGAGGTCAGTGGTGTTCACTGAACAGACAAACACTTGTATACATGAGGTTTAAGGAGTAATCTAACAGAAGAGCAGGAACAAAGGATTACTATTCATAATAGATAAACGTGGGCATAGATGTTAAGAAGACAGTCTTGCTATAATCACAGAAATGCAAACTGAAATAATAATGATATCTATAGTTGAACTATTCAAAATACACAAAAGAGTAACAATAATCTACTTCATTGAAGGCATTTGGAAATGGATTTCTTATTTAAGGACAATGAGAGTGTAACTAAATTCATACAAACCTTTTAGAGAAAATCAGTTAATAACCATCAAGATTTAAAGTAGATACTGCCTTTGACCCAACAGTTAATCTTTCATATATCTTTCACGTAAAAATGTTTGCACATATATGGAGTTATTTTGATGCACACATCCATTATGGCATTGTTTATAGGAGCAAATATTAGTAACAACCTACATGATTGTCAATAAGGGATTGTAACAAACTAAATAAATTAATAAGTGTATGAAGGAAATTGTCCTTATATGCTGGAAAGGAAAACTATGCTGCTAAAAATTTGGGATGGGAATTTGGGATGGAACACTGGGAATCGAATTCAGGACCTCATGCTTGCCAGGCAGTAGCTGTGCTGCTGAGTTATATCCCCGACCCCTAGAAATTTTGATAGGCTAATGTGCACTGACTTGGAAAGATTTCTAAGATGTGTGATTAAGGTTTTTAAAAAAATAAGTAACTAGGCAAGACGCTTTATACAATTTCACTTATGAAAGACAATTTTATGTCATCTAGTACTGTTTGGCAGCAACTGAGCAAATTGTTCATCGGCTGAAGCAGGACTGGAAGCACACATGCACGTGAAGGGAGGGAGCTTGGGCTGTGAGGGAGGTTTGTTTGTTTGTTTATTGAGACAAGGTCTCACTCTGCAGTGCAGGAGGGCCTTGAATTTACTTTGTGGCACAAGCCGGCCTCAAACTTGTACCAATCCTCTTGCCTCAATCACCACATCTGGCTATTTATTTATTTTTTTGGACAAGGTCTTTCTATGTAGTTCAGACTAGCACTGAACTGGCTATGTAGCCCAGGCTGGCTTCAAATTTGCTGTAATTGCAGGGGTGCATCACCACACCTGGCCTGTAAAAAAAAATTTTAAGCCTTAAAACTTCAATACCTTTAACCTATAAATTCCTCTTCTAAGAAAGTCTTTCCTTGGGGTAGATTCATCTAAGGTAAATTATTGAATCAAATGGTGCAAAGTTTTAAAGCCTCTTCATGTAATTTGAGCATTTAGTAGAATGATGTCTAAGATACATGCTTAGATTTCTAAGATCATCACTTGTTTACAAAAATGTAAGCATAAGGATGTTCAATGTGACCTAAATATTCTATGATAAGAGCTGGATATGTAAACTTCATTCTTTTAATCTGATATAATCAACAAAGGCATTAAAAGCACCAACACAAAACAAAAAGGGGAAACTAATCCCCTAGATATTAAAAAGCAAAATAAAAAAATGGTAGAACCATAGTATGTTATAGATTATCTTTAGGTGATGGAATGGTGAAAAAGACTTTCAGTGTTTTCCCAGCTTTTCCTTTTGTATTTAGAGGAACCTGTTACTCTGATTACAAGCAGGTTTTTGCGCAGAAGTGGCAGGATTGAAGCTATACATTCATTCGGATTAATTCAGCTGTGGTGAAGGCAGTGAGATGTCTGTCAAAACAGCCAAATTCAAAGTCAACATGGGGAGGAGAAAAGGGCCCACTCTCTGCCTGAGGACTGGCATGTGGCAAACAAATAAATATAGGTCGAACTACCTTCACTTGCAGGGCTTCTCAAGACCCCAGCAGGAGCGAAGAAAGGCCAGCCAGGCAAAGGGGGCCACAGCTAACAAGGGCCTACGCAGCCAGACCATTCAAGAAGGCCTGGAATATGCCACATGAAGGCAGCAAATGATGAGTGATACCTGGCACAGGCAGCAGACAGAATGGCACCTGTCCTAGTGGAGCCAGAGACAGAATGACACCAAATGCATAGTGGAGCCAGCTCTGTTCCTTTTGCCTTTGTCTTTGAGTTTGTTCCAGCTTCTTTTCTTTCTGCATTTCTCACTGTTAATTATAGGCTTGAGGGGCTTTTACAAATACCTCATTCTTATCCTGGAACTCCTCTGCTGTTACCATTTTGAGAGGCTGAGGCAGGCAGATTCCAAGTTCAAGCCCAGCCAGGCCAACTTAGTGACTCAGTGAGACTCTGCCTCAAAGTAAAAAACAGAAAAATGGCTGAGGACATAGCTCAGTGCAGAGGCCATGGATCCAATCTCTAGTGCTAAAATATAATTTCTTCATTATTTTTCATTTTTCCCTTTTTCAAAATGTGAAAGGATACATATGTGTGAGTACATATGAAGACTTCTATATGGCAAGAATACTGTAGTGTTCTGTACCCCTTTAAGTGTTCAAGAATAAACATGTCCTATTGAAATTTCAAATCCAAATTTCTTAATCAAGGATTTAGCGCCCTCCAGAGGTCCTAATGTATCTTCAATCTTACCTCCAAATGGCCCATAAAATCTATTCATGTGCAGGTTCCAAATAGAGCATGCTCACCTCTGGGCAGCCCCTTCCCCCTCCCTAGTCTCTTTTTGTTGGCACTGGAGCAGCTATTCAAGCAAAACTCAGTATCCCCCTCCTCCCTGAAACCTTTTCCAAGCATTTCAGAATATGGAAGCATCTTAGTACCTGCAACCATTATTTTATGACTAGCTAATATTTACTAATGCTAATTAAGATCCAGGCTTTGCATGTGCCATCTTCTTCTATCCCAGATAATCAGTGAGGTGAGGTAACTTGTGCAGTGTCACTTATCTAATCGGTGAGCAGAACTGGCATTTAAATTGAGATAGACTGACTTCAGAACCTAGCTCTTCACCTCTGTAGAGGTTTTCAGACTATTTTTCCCCAGAGTGAATTTTCTGCTTTTTTTCAAATGAAAAAAAGAACAGATTTTAAGAGGAGCTATTCTAATAGAAGAACCAGACAGACCTCCACTACCCCCTCTTATAGCAGGCTTCTGTGTAGCATGCAAGAAGTTCAAAACTACACAGTAAAAACCACAGGTGTGGTGCACACCTGTCATGCCACCACTCCAAGAGGCTGAGGCAGGAAGATCACAAATTCAAGGCCAGTTGGAGCAACTTACTGACTTCTGAGAATCTTTACACGAAAATGTAAAAAATTTTGGAGGGCTGGGAATGTAACAGTATAGTTCTATTCCCAGTAACACACACACACACACACACACACTTTCTCTCTCTCTCTGCCCTACCTCAACCACCTCATTCTAAGGTATCCAAAAAAAAAGCAGAAGTCCTGAAGCAGCTCAGCAGCACAGGACAGCTCCAGGACTCAGCAAATCTGTCTCCCTGCTTGGCAATTTCTTGGGCTCTGAACTGTCTATTTTTCAGCTAATTACTTGCTACTGGATTGTTTCATTGGGATATCACTGTTGCTTACTGGCATCCACATGACTGACTTTTTTATTGTTCACACCTCATATCCAGCAATTCTGATAGCTGTTGGCAAGAGAAAGGTGTTCCCAGACAGCTGCACCAGTTAAATCATTAGCTCTTTTTCTCATGTACAGAGGATTATCATTCACAATATATAAAAGTTGCTGTAAATACTAAGGAGATAGCCTTGCCATAATCAAGGCAACTAAATCTATATTGAGATTAATTTTTGATCCATTAAAACATTTAAAAGAATAGCACTAACCTATTTTGTTGAGGGACTATTTTCTACACTGATAGTGAGAGTATAAATTCATAAGGCATTTTAAAGAAAATGTGTTGATTATCCATCCAAACTTAAAGCAGAGATTGTCCTTGCTCCAATACTTGTTCTTTTATACAACATAAAAATATCTGCACACACACAGAGTTGTATCAACAGGGACATCCATTGCAGCACTGTTTATAAAAGCAAATATTACATATGATGAAAGTATCCATCAATAAGGGGTAGTAACAAACTAAACAAATTAATGCATTTTAAAATAAATGCATTAATATATTCAGAATGGAAACTGTAATTTATTAGAAAATTTTGATAAGCTAATATACACTGAAATGAGAAGATCTCCAAGACATATGATTAAGATTCTAAAAATCTAGGGCTGGGGATTTAGCTCAGTGGCATAAGTGCCGGCCTGGCAAGCATGAGGTTGTGAGTTCGATCCCTGATACCAAAAAAAAAAAAGATTCTAAAAATCTAGTCATCAAATAATATGTACCACATACTGTCATTTGTGTAAAATGAACAATTTTGTATAAGTTTAGCATCATTTGCAAGCAGTTGATCAAATGATTAATGGTGCTCTCCTGTGGGAAGGAAGAGGGTTGTGAATATTTGTGCCAGGTCCTTGTGGGCCTCCTCAGACTTCCCAGAGCCACTCTAAGCTCAGAGATCTTAAAAACTGTATACAGCTTCAAGAAAGAAAATAAGTGGCCTTAGGATTTGTGCATCAAGGTCCAAATGAAGGTGGGGAAATAGGAAGGAGCTAGAATACATGATCAGCCTGGACCCTCCTGTCTCTTCTCCTCACCCCTTACTCTCTCCAAACTTCCCCCTCTCTTGACTTAGCACTCCAGAAATGTTAAACAGATAGGCAGGACTCACCTGGCTCCATCTCTCCTCCTGTCGGCCAAGGCCCTTCAACTAGTTAGCCTTAGGACTCCAGGCTTAATCGCTTTCAGTGTTTACAGCCAAAGAGAACCCTTCTTCACTTCCCCCTGCTCCTCCCATCCCTCCTCTGAAAGGAAAGGAGCTCTGCCCAAGCCTTTAAATGTTTGCTGAGGAATTTGTTTCTGTGGCCTTCTGGTTAAGCAGAGAGGACTCCCACATGGTGTGGAAAGTGAAGTTCTGCTCCCATCTGTCCCATAGCACTGTCTCTTCAAACCTGAAAACCCATGCATTCTGACCCAGTGCAGTCAAGCATCACCCAGTGGTGTCAGTGCTGGGATTGGGACTGGGATGAGTGAAAAACCAGCTGTCCTGAAAAATGTCATAGATGTCACACACATGTGTATATGCACACACACACACACACACACACACGCACGCACGTACACAGAATTTGTACAACCCATTAGGATGCAGACAACATTGAAACTTGAGAAACAAAGCACACTGACAGTTTTAATCTACACTGTAGATTAAAAACAAGTTTGGGAAAGTTTCCAATGGCAAGAAGGTATGACATGACAGTAACTAAGGGAAAGAAAAACACAAAAACAGTGCAGCTAGTTCCATGGTGTAAAGAATACTATTTGCACAGATAGCCCTACTTTTAAGAGATGGAAGAAACCATGACTAAGAGCAGAGAGATCATATATGATTTGTGATTTTCCTATGTATGTTTTACTGAATCAAAGAAATTCCATAGTAGGAGTGTAAAATGTTTATAATCAGGAAGGAGAAACATTTAAGAGAAAGTGAGTAGAGGGGTAGGAAATTGAAGGCAGGCCAGACTGGGGATTTAGCTCAGCAGCATAAGCACCTGCCTGGTAAACACTAGGTCTTGTGTTCAATCCCTGGTACCAAAAAATAAAAAATAAATTGAAGGTAGGCCATCTGGACATGTAAATATGTGTTTACTGGATTCATAATGTTTTGTTTTTTGAGGCAGGCTGTTGCTGGTTCAGGCTGGCCTTGATCTTACTATGTAGCCCAAGCTGCCTCAGCCTTCAAAGTACTGGGATTACAGGTGTGTGCTGTCACATCCAACACAAAACTCACAATTAAAGAGAGAAGAGGAAGTATGCATTCAACACTCCTTGCAGGGAGGACTTTAGTTTTGTCAAAGAATAATATTACAGAGAAAATGTAAAGCCCCCAACACGTTTGCTGATCATCGTCAGAGGTATTCAAGACCTGCTTAGTTCCCTGGGATAATCTGTGTGACTCACTGAAATGCCTAAATTGATTGAAACCAAAGCTTTCACAACGCTTCCTCTTTGAATGTGCCAGGTGAATTGGGGAAATAGCCCTAGTTGAACACATCACACTCACTCATTACTAAGCATTACTGTGGCCTTTACTTTGTCAAAGTTGATCTACTATGGCTTAGGAAAACAACTGGTTACTGGTGCCAAGAATATTTCATAGCAGAAATATATACTTCCTTGAGGAAGGCAAAATGAAAAAAGTGTTTTGTAATAAAAGTCCTAATTCATATTAAAGACATTTTGAATATAGAATTTTTAAATTGATAGAAGAAAGTATAAATTTTAGTGGGTCCTCCCCAAATTTTTTTCCCCACTACTCTGGATTGAAACCAGGGCATTTGCACTGAGCAACATCCTCAATCCTTTTTTCAAAATTATTTTGTATTTTGAAGCAAGGTCTTGTAACAGTTCTGAGAGCCAGCAAAGGGAGCTTGGTGTAAGATGAAGACCCTAAAGGTGATGGGAAGACAGTAAGAGTTTTAAGCAGCAGAGTGAAACAATCAGATTTGTTTAGAAAAGATTCTTCTTTTCTACTGGAGGCTGGATGGAGTAGGAAGCCATGGGAAGAGATCCACTGGAAGATTCCTGTATAAATAATCCAAATGAGACTTGAGGGAGGCCTGGAGCAGAATAGTGACATTAGGGCTGTTCTCAGTGGAGGATTCTAGAGGCATTAGAAAATTGGGGTAGGCTGTAGTTCAATGACACAGCATTTGCCTACCTTGTATGAGGCCCTGGATTCAAATCCCCAGTGCCACCAAAACAAATTGTCAAGCCATGGTGATCAATAGAATATGTAGCGTGAGGGAGAAGGCAGAAAAATGGGGCTGCTGCCTCAATTCAACAGCTGACTGCTGGGTCAGTTCTTCTGAAGCTTTTCTGTGCAACCTTCAGTGGTCTTCCCACTTCACTGGAAACTGCTCATACGACTGCACCTGCACCCAGGGGTAGCTGGGAAATGCAGTCCTTTTCCATGGCAGCAAGGGTTCCAACTAGACAAAGTTTTGTTATTAAAGAACACACAGTAGCACATGCAACTGTTATCTCTGGGGCAGTGAACTGCCCTGCTGTGTGCTTCTTTTTTCATCTTGGAGCATGGCCCTGGAGAAACCCAGAGCTGACTTCACCAGGGCATGAGTTTTTATCAGTGAATGGTATGAACATGCTAAAAGCAAGACTAAAATTGCCATGAGAGCATGACTCAAGTGAAGAACCATTGCTTCAAAACTGGATTGGGAGAAAAGCGAGAGTGGGAAGAAGCTGATGGGTGGAAAGAAGATGGAGACCTTAATTACCTGGACATCTCGATGCAGAGTAATTAAGTTTCCTGTATAAGAAATGAGGTGGGCACCCTTGGACAACATGCGATTGTAGTGGAGCGGGAGAAGTGAGGCCGGGGACAAACAGCAGATAAGTGAATGGCTTTCTGAAACTCTAGTGAGGATCAAGGAGTCACAAGAATCCATCAAATCTGGATTCTTGATTTCTTGATTCTGTTCTTTTTTTCTCCCTACCCACTTCATTTTGTACAAGTCTGAAGCTGCAAGATTTCAAACTGAGTGCACACACATGGCACCCTCACCTTGTTTCCTTGGCCCACTTGACCTTCAGCTCTTTCTGCAGCAGCTGAGGTGACCTGACAGCAGAGCTGCCTCAGGAATCACTCATGTTCTACTCCAGGACTCCTAAGACCTGCTGGTACTCCCATCTGTGCAAACTCAGACAGTGGAGAAAGCTAACATGTCCTGGGGAAAGTCTTAACCTTCAGAGACCAGGATCTGGTAAGTAAATGGTTGCTCTGGCCTCTCTGAGGGTGGACAATTCTGAGGGGCATCTTACCTGACTCCATAGAGTTAGGGAGGCTAAATTCCATGTGTCCATAGCAGCAGCAGCATTGATAACACATCTTGAATTGTACTAACACATAACATCAAATTTACCACTTTAATGATTTTCCAGAGTACACGCCAATAAGAATGTACAGCTACCACCACTGTCTAGTCCCAGACCATTTTCACCATTCCCTAAAGAAATTCCAGATTCATTAAACCATCATTCTGCATTCTCTCTCCCCCAACCATAGGAAAGCACCAATTGATTTTCTGTGTCTATAAACTTGCCTCTTTGAGATATCACACAATAATGGACTCAAGCAAAATGTGTTCTTTTGTGTCTGGACTCTTCCTTTTAGCATAATGTTTTCAAGTCTTGTCTATATTATAGCTTGAATCAGTACTTCCCAGATATAGTGAACTACTCTCCAGGCTGTCCATTGATGACCCCACAAACACATGCCCCGGGGCCCCAAAAATGTGAATCCTGGAGCTCCTCTGAGTGTCTTGTCAACGCTATACGTGGGAGTGAGGGAAGGGTGTTGATTCATAGTACCCCAAAGAGGGAAAACAGGAATAGTAGCCCATTTGAGACCATGCTGAGGCTGGGCAGTACTGCTAGCCTTTCAAGAGACAGGCTTAGAAAACTTTGAGGTGCAGGGTCTCACTCAACCAGATTTAAGTCTGATAGCTCCCAAATGATCTGGGATTAATGTGAACTTCAGAAAACAGGAAAAGAGATGCACCCCACTTTCCAGGTATCTTGCATAATACTTGCTTCATCTGACTCTTATCAGCACCTTGGAAAGTAAGTAATATTGAGAAAAAAAGCTATCTCCCCAAAACACTACATAACTCCCCTTAGGTCATCTAGTGGTAGATCCAGACTAAAATGTGTTCTTTTTCTATACCTTATGTGATGATCATGAAGGAACTCACCATTTCTACTCCTATAAGAAGTATATAAACTATATATCTACAAGGATCTGCTGCTGGACATTCTCTAACCGATCGAACACATCTCACAGAGTTTCTGTGACTAGGTTTCGGCCACGGCCCAAAGTCCTTCCCAATCTCCTGACAGGCAGACAAAGGACTAGGGTGCACTTTCCTTGACTCACATCCCATGGTACCATGGCCTTGTCACAAGTTTGAGGACTCCACCTATGCCTAACAATTTCCTTCCTGTTATTTGGAGAAGGTTCAGCTCATACACCAAATGAACCTGAACAACTCCCTGAACAACTCTTAAGTCAGAGGAAAAGCCATCAGAATGGGTAATGGAAAGTTTATTTAGAACCTGTCACAAAATCTGATTATGATCATTGTGCATCATTTTTGAGTGTAGTTAATGATTATTCTGGCTTGGGTTCGTGTTGTCTGGGACAGGCTTTGGGCAAAAAAAATCATTAAGGTGAGGTGTGGCTGTTCTCTAATCCTGGCTAATGAAAGCCCGCACCTAGGCAAGGGGCCAGGCTGGCATTTAAGGATGGCTATGTGGCTAAGTCATCATCTCAACACTTTCACCACAAACTCTGAATGAGAGATGGTTTCATCTCTTTATCACGAGTGTCCATCTTTTCCCTGATCCATCATTTATCACCCCACAAATAATTACAAATGAATGAGTTATAAAGCTCCCATGAAAGGAGAAAGTCAGAAGAAGTAGAATGGGATACCACACTTCCTTGGAAATACAGCATCCTAGAAAAAAACATCTGGACATGTTGGGAAAGAGACAAAGCATCACAGTGTCCTGTGGTCTCATCAACACTTTAAGGATATGATAATTACTAGGTGCCTAGTGTAACCATTAAGAAGAGTTCCAAGGTTCAGCCTTTTGGCTGAAATCTTCCAGTAATTTGCCAAAATGACAAGCAGAAAGGGAAAAAGGAGAGGAATCTGGTATGTTTTCTAGGTCTTTTAGAAAATATGGGGCTGTTCCTTTGGCCACATATATGGGAATCTACAAAAAGGGTGACATTGTAGACATCAAGGGAATGGGTACTGTTTAAAAAGGAATGCCAAAAAAAAAAAGGAATGCCACACAAATGCTACCATGGCAGAACTGGAAGGGTCTAATGTGTTACCCAGCATGCTATGCATTGTGGAAAACAAGCAAGATACTTGTGAAGAGGATTAACGTTCATATTGAGCATAGTAAACACTCAGAGTTGAGATAGTTCCCTGAAACCTATCAAGGAAAATGATCAGAAAAATAAGGAAGACAAAGAGAAATGTACCTGGATTCAATTGAAGCACCAGCTTGTGCCACGCAGGGAGACATACTTCCAATGGGAAGGAGCCAGAGTTACTGGATCCTATTCCCTGTGAATTCATGGCATAAGCTGGGAATGTAACACTTCCATTCAGCACCTAATTAATGGTTAAGTTCTATAAGCCCTGCTTAAAAATAAAAAATTAATGGTTGAGATACATTGTGTCAACTTGAGCAATTTAGAAATTTAATTAAGACTCAGCAGGAAACCAGGGTCCTCTCTTTGTAAACATCCTCATCCTATGCAAGAGGAGGGTATGCAGATGGTATGAGTGCTACACTTGCCTTAGCGGGGATAGCTTGCTTACAATATAAGGGAGGAAAAGAGCCTTGTTCTCCACTCTTTTTGTTCTTGCTGCTTTTGCTGTCTTCTGCTACTTTGAACGGTTGCCCCTGTACCACGCCACCCTGCCTTGCAGCCAGCTGATACGGACTGAAACCTTCACAAGCTGTGAGCTAAATAAACCTTTCCTTCCTTCATTTTGGGTATCTAGTATTTTGTCCCAGTGAGAATGAACAGGTGTGTGGTGCCTTTACCTTGGAAAAAGAAACATTTGAGTAGATTCTCATTGTACCTAGTTAGTTATGTCAGGTATTTACTTTTTCATGTTTTTCTTGCTGAAAGATGTGAGGTATCCTTCAGTTGTATATGCAAATGGCCAAATCTTTATGGAATATTTGTATTGGCTTGAAGATCCTCTAAATCACCAGGGGGAAAAGATGTATCAAAATAAATGGAAGTCAGTGTATGGCATTTCAGTTAAATAAATTTAAAGCACTCTTTTAAAAAAAGGAGTTCCAAGTTTAAAAACACTATTTTCCCTTAATCCTAGGCTAAAGATTCACTCAGCCCCCTGTAATGACATTTTCCTGTATCCTTGAGGAGAAGTGAAGAAGATGCCTCTCAGAGGGTCCTAATTATTGGTGCAGACATTTCTATGTGATTATCCCAGGATTTGAAAGTTAGAGTCCATTCTTAACTTTTGACCTGTAGACAATGAGGTTGTAAGAGTTTACAGGAGTCTGTTTTCTAAGTCATTTGGTAAAACAGTGGGATAATTTCCATATGAGACAATGACTTCCATTTAGCTTACTCCCCAGCATTAGTCCCAAGACTATCATCCCAGTTAATTTTTAAGTTAAGAGGTAGACACTTGAGGTAATTTCCTATAAAACACCAGTTCTAGGAAATACCATGTACCTATCATAGCTTTGTGCTTAGTTGGTTGCTCTGGAAAAATAAGCAATAGTTCTTCATAATGGCTTACGTTCAACAGATGTGGTAGAAATGAGTACCTAGATTATTTGATTTTAGTATGGCATCAAATCATGGACCTTTAAAACTAATAGAGGCAATAAAGGATTATATAAGGATTATCCTGTTATATAAGGATTCCTTCTCAAAGTCAACAGAAATAGGTTTCATGTTACTGGATTTACAACGTGGAGGAGGGAGTTTTGTCATTTCAGGGGCCAGTCGGACCAGTAGCACATTCTTGGAGGTGTTTCCCTCAAGTGCCAGCTTGACTCTTCCAGGATGGGCCTATAAAATGTTCTTACAAGGAAAATTGGTGTGGTCTGTTTGGATTCAGTCCACTCTTGGAGATACCTTGGCATTAATTATGATAGAATTCCCAGTCTTGAGTTTCAGTTCTGTCTCCATAATTCATCTGTGTCCATGAGCAAATGTCCATAGTTTCCTCATCCTCAAAGGGTTATGATAACAATAACCCTCTATGGGGTTTTGAGAAGATAATACACAAAAGCATTATTGAAAAGTCAGAACTATGAAGGCAGTAAAAAAAATTACTGGTGTCCAGGGATCAGGGAAGTGAGACAGAGAGCAAACGTATAGAGGATAGTAAAATAATTCTAAATACTGCAATGGTGCAATCAAATCATATACATGTATGTAAATATGTGGAATGTACCACACTGAAAGTAAACCCTTGTGTAAACTAATGTGTCTGTTCAGGTTCATCAATTATAACAGGCTGGCTACTCAGCTGAAGTCCCTTGCCAGTGGAGACAGATATGCACGTGGGCAGGGATATATAAGTAATTTCTGTACTTTCCTTTTAATTCTGCTATGAATCTAAAATTGCCCTAAATAATATATTTTAAATTTAAGTAAAATACTATCACCTGAAGCCTATGTAACTCCCTTTTACCTGCCAGGCCAAAAGCAAAAGTTCTATTCCCAGCACTCAGGGAGCTGAGGCAGGAGGATTGTTGCAAGTTCAAGACCAGCCTGGGTTACAAAGTAAGCTAAGGCCGGCCTGAACTGCATAGCAAGACTCTGTCTCAAAAAGACAAACAAACAAACAAACAAAAATAAAAAAACCCACAAAACTTCTTGATGAATAGCTTTAGGAGTTTTGTATTGGCTATTCCCTGTCAGTAAGCTCCTTAGCTAATTCCCTCACTTCCTCCAGTGTTTGCTAAAATTTCAGCCTTCCATAAGGGAGACCTTATCCACTTTGGTTAGTATTATAATCCATTACCTCTCCTTCCATGGCACACCACATCCCCCTTACACTACTTTACTTTTTTCCAAGTTCTTATCACTTCTAATATAATACTTTAAGTATGTATTATCTTTATTGTTATAATTTCTTATCTCCCCTGCTAGGTTGTAATTCCCACATGGAATTATTTTTGGTTTGCCAGTATATCTGCTTAGAACACAAAAATTTTGAATGGATTGATGAATGATCAATTGAATTATCTTCAGTTGAAAGGTCCACTTTACATTATTCAAATTCCCCATTCTTAGCATATCTAGTACTTAGTGTTTTCTAGTACTGAAAAACGGAGGCATGAGTTCTATTACCTGAATTCCAAAGACTGAATGAAAAAGGAAAACAAAAATCTTCCTAGAACCTGACTAGATAGTGGGAGGCAACCTCTGTGAGCTGTTCCTAGAAGGAGGAGGGAACTACAAGCTAAAAGACTGGTTGACCACTAATATTTCAACATCTTAATGTATTTTCTTATCCAGAAGTTTCAAATGAACAAATTTATCATATTTTTCTCTCTATGGATTTGTTTGTATTTATGTGTCCTTTTAGGTCTTTCTTACCACCAAGATTAAGATGTATTCTTTTATACTTGTTTTTTATTTTACTTAGTACATGCTTTCAGTGCATAATGTTTGCATTCCTTGTGGAATTGGTACATGTACATAACACATCTTAATTCCCTTTTTCATTCTCTTTCCTACCCCTCTCTCCTGCCTCTCTCCAACTTTTGGTTCCCTTCCCATTTGAGAAAGAAGTGTTTCCCAGCCAGGTGTGGTGGTGCACACATGTAATCCCAGCACTCAGGAGGCTAAGGCAGGAGGATCGTCGCAAGTTAAGACCAGCCTGAGCTACAAAGTGAACTTAAGACCAGCCTGAACTGCATAGTGAGACCCTATCTCAAACAGACAAAAAAAAAAAAGTGTTCCCCTACTTCCTATTCTGTCTTTCATTTTGCTCTTTATTTATAATTTGGATTTCTCTTATAATAGAGAACATGCAATAGTTAAGCTTGTGTGTCTGACTTACTAACATTATTGTCTCAAGGTGCATCTATTTTCCTATAAATGACTCATTTATCTTCTTTATGGCAGAGTAACATTACATTGAGTGTAAATATCACATTTTCTTTATTCATTCATCTATTGATGGAAATGTAGGCTACTCATTATATAGCTATTTTGAACAGTGCTGCTGTTAACATAGGTATGCATGTATTACTGTAGTATGATGTTTTCAACTCTTTTTGGGATGATATTTAAAAGGGGAATAGCTGGGTCAAATGGAATTTCTATTTCTAGTTTCTGAGGAATCTCCATATTGATTTCCATAGTGATTGTACTAGTTTACATTCCCACCAACAATGTAGAAGTGTCCCTTTTCTTTTATAGCCTCGCCAGCACTTCTGATTGATAGGTTTTTCCTTGGCTTGGAAGAAAAGCAAGAGCAAAGGAAGGAAAAAAGAAAAAGGCCTTTATTGTGAGCACAAGAGGGATACAGTACAGGGCAAGATCTACAAAGAAACGCGGGATTTTATTCTGATTGACAGGGGGTGGAGTTTGAAGGGGCGAGCAGAATGACCTACTGATGGCTGATTGGGGGAATGTTGGTGTGCGAAAAGCGGGAAGTTCAATTTTGGCTCAGGAGAACACCGCAGAAGTCAGAAGAGAGGGCACCATCCAGCGCCATGTTGGGCAGGAGCCACGCTGAGCCTGGCCACGCTTCATGTGGGCGGAACCCATCACTTATTATTAGGTTGCTTGTTGATGGGGGGTAAGATGGAAACTCAGTGTTATTTTAATTTACATTTCTTACTCGTTTTAATGTTCATATGATTTAGACTATGGTTACTCTGTTTTGTTTTCAAATTGGGTCTGGTCTTTAATCCACTTGAAATTTATACTTGTGAGTTGTGAGAGATAGAAAGCTAATACTATTTTTAAATGAATACTCCAGCCTTGCTTCAGTGGTGTGAAATACTATCTCATCCCATAGTCTGGTTATATTTATTTATTTATTTATTTTGTTAAGTCTTGCTAAGTAGTTCAAGCTGGTTTTGAATTTACTATGTATCACACACTGATCTCAAACTCAAGGTAATTCTCCTGCCTCAGTAACCCCACCCCACTTAGAGTGCTGGGATTATAGGCATGCACCACTATTTTTGGCTTCATGGTGTTATTTCTTTGTTTCTGTAATCCATTTTGACTACTCTGCATCATTGCCAAACTATTTTTAATTACTATGATTTTAGATTGCATTTTTTGTAGTCTTTTTTTTTTTTTTTTTTGCTGCCTCTGGGATGGAACTTACAACCTCACGTTTACAGAGTGGGGCCTTAGCCAACTAAGCTAAACCTGGGAGCTAGATTGCATTTTTATTTTGTGGTAGTAATCTATGTTTTTTTTTTTTCTTTTTAGTATTGGAAATTGAATTTAGGACCTCACATTTGCCAGGCAGGCACTGTACCACTGAGCTACATCTCTGTACTCCCTCTCTGATTTTAATATGTATTTTGTTTTGTTTTGTTTTTTGTACTGGGAGTTGAACTCACAACCTCATGCTTTGCCAATCAGGTGCTGTGCTGCTGAGTTAAATCCCCAGCCCTGAGTTTATTAAAATTTCCTATTAATTTATTACTAACTTTGGCCTAAGCCTATATTAATTTGTGTAATAAAATCTCTTGTGAATTTACTATGCACTAGAAATAAAAATATTGATCATCCCTGTAATCCTGGCACTTGGGAGGCTGAGGTACAAGGATCGCTGTAGTGAATATAAGGCCAGTCTGAAGGTTAAGGGAAAGACTTCTCTGGATCACCCATATTTATTAGGTCCAAAGAAAGAGCAGGGAAACTGAGGAAAGTGCGGGAAATGGGAAGGACCTTGGGAGTCTCTTCAAAGACTTCTCCAAGTTGTAAATTATATCAATTTAGAAGAACTGTCTTATCTCCTTGATGACATTTATGGTAGGAGACTGCTTTCACAAAAGCTAAGAAATGAGAAAAGCAGAATGTTGTGTAATGTCATAAAAATCATTCCCATTACAATTCTGTTTACTAACCTTAATCTGCCAATTATGAGGTAAATAGCTTTTTACATAAAAATTAGGGCAAGGTCTTTCCTTTTCCTCTATTAAACTTACTTTGAGAGCTACACACCAAGTCATGCCCAGTGAAGCATCACAACATCCTAGGCTGATCCTATCTATAGGTTCTCATGAGTACACTTGTTTGTACATTCCTACTCTCTCAGATTAGTCTTTTGGTCAAGATAATTCATTTCAACTACAAAGGCTATGAGGTAACCATGGACCATTGTTGAGCAGGATTAGCTGAAAACTGCAATCAGGAGAGGGTTTGAATCTATTCCATGAAACTAGGAATAATACCAGGAAGCCTACACCTTTACCTAAGTGAAGGTAATTTAAAAGACTTTTGAATGGAGGGTCCTTAAAACTTTAGTGTTCATCCCCACACGTACATAATTGCAGGAATTATTTATATCTCTCTGGGCATGTTAAGCCCTATCCTAATAACTTTAAATACAATTTACTTGAGTACCAGAGTGGAATTCTATTCAACAAGCATTTATTGTACATCTACTCTAGTAGGGACAGAGAAGTGAACCAGAAACAGTTCCTTCTTCCCTCAGTCTTTTCCCACTCGGTGGTTTACATTAACATCCAACACAGTGAGTGAGTAGTCTTGTAGCTAAACTGTGGGACAACAGTATTATTTTATTATAAATACTGACATTCGAGAAAATGTCAGCCTACTCTAGGGCTTATTATAAGTTTCTTACTTTCTGTTGTACATATTCTCATTTTAAACATCAAGTACAAAAATGATGAGTAAAGATTTATGGCTTAATTTGCCAAACTCATGATATTTTATTTCCTCTTTTTTATTACTGCAGTCAAAAGACTTAGTGTCGTCTTTTTGTTTGTTTGAGACAGGGTCTCGCTAGGTGGCTCAGACTGGCCTTGAACTCAATACACAGTTCAGGCTGACCTCAAACTCATGACAATCCTCCTGCCTCAGCGTCCCGAGTGCTGAAATTACAGGTGTGTGCCACCACATCCAGATGGCTTAGTATAGTGTTATTGGATGGTCTCTGATTAATAACTTACCTTAGTAACTAGTTCTCTTAATCTGTAAACTGTCCAAAGTACACAGGATTCTCTCATGCAGGGAGAGAGTGGTGGGTTATATTCAGAGATGACACATGGAATGAGCCTTAATGTAGGCATGGGTTGCTTGAAGTTGGGTTGAGATAAACCAGGTCTTCAGGACCTAAGAGAAAAGACAAAAAAGACTAACTTGCTTGGACACTGGATCATGTGTGATACATGCCATCTCTCTAAGACCACTATGAAGGATTAAAGTTGCAGAAAGATCAAAGATAGACATTCAGCTGGAAAATTCAAAAAGCACACAAAAGTGACAGCACTGGAATTTGAGAAACATATCCTAGAGCAGAATTTTTAACTTTGTTTTCATATCTTCACTAATATGACATGTTATTTTTTACGACCCTGCCTGAAGTAGAATTTTATAGACACATTTTGTCTAGTCTACGAAGAAACTTATTTCCATGCCCAATACCAGAATTTAAGAATATGTTCCAGTACATAAACAGTACATGCTGATTGCTGTTCCAAAGTCACAGTGTAAATATTGCTAGCAAGACTCATAAATGCTCTAATGAGCAGAGTTTGAGATGAGTAATTCCTTAACTGAGCATGTTGAAGTGGGGGGGGAGGGGGATGATAATCACAGAAAATATGAATGATCTCTCTGGGGAGTAATTTAGGAGAAGCCAGTTACTCATACAGTGCCATCTTGGGCAGTGGTCAAAGTAACAGGCACCACCACTCTGGAATTTTAGGTCTATATATGCCCACACTCTCTTGATGACTTCCCCCAGCTTTTCCTCCAAGAGCAATGAAATTATAATGGCTGATGGCATAATCTAAGCATGATGGAAGATGTAAGCCAGGCTTTGGAGTTAGAATTCTGGAACAATCTACTACATGACTGAGCATGCTTATATCTTTATAGTGTTTGGCTTCAGTCTGCTTCTGGAAGCTAAAGGTATGCTGTGGTGAATTTGCAGAGCAGCATTTTCCCATGCTGATCATACTTCTACCAACATCCAGCACTCGGCTCACTGATAGCCTTGTCAGATGCCTGTGTAGGTACAGTAAGCCCTTTTCTTCAGGACTCATTCATGGCCATAATCAATGATTTCTCCAGAAAGGATTCTTAGGAGGTCTGAGAAAAGTTGAAATTGACTCCAACCTTTTATAGAGCTTGTTTTTTTCTGGGAGCCTTCATCTAATTGTCTAACAGCCAACAGGGCCCTCTCCATACAAATCAGTTTGCATTAGTTTTTATATTAACCTTTTACATCCATTTATATGCAAAGTTAATAAAAATATTGAGGAGATTCTGTGACAAGTCCATCAAGATAGTAACACTGACAGTTAATATTTAGGTATTCATATAATCTCAAGATACCAGCACAACCATCTTGTTGTTTTGTTTTTGTTGGAGACAGAGTCTCACTATGTAGTTCAGGCTGGCTTTGAATTCACTATGTAGCCAAGGTTGGCTTCAAACTAGCAGTGATCCTCCTGTCTCAGCCTCCTGCATACTAGGATTATGGGCATGTATTACGATACACATGAAATATTACAATCCAGTGACAAATTAGGGATCGAATTACAAGCCTTAATATCTAAGACATTTTGTTGACCTCTTAAGACTCACCAGGAACTTCTCCCACTTCCCATTCCTGCCGAGCACCACTCTGGCTGCACCATGCTAGTGCTTGCTCTAAGCTCTTGGCTTCTGCTAAGTTAGCAAGGCCGCCGCTGTCTCTCTTCAGCCACCATCAAGATTATTTGGAACTCATTAGCCACGATGATACGTTGTCCGACATTTACAAGACCTGGGAGATTGCAGATGGGCTGTGCCTGGAAGTGGAGGGCAAGATGGTCGGTAGAACAGAGGGTAATATTGATGACTCGCTCATAGGTGGAAATTCCTCCGCTGAAGGTCTGGAGAGCAAGAGCCCTGAAAGCACAGTAGTCACTGATGTTGATACTGTCATAAACCATCACTTGTAGGAAACCAGCTTCACAAAAGAGAACTATGAGAAGTACATCACAGATTATGTGCATTCAATCAAAGGCAAACTTGAAGAACAAAGACCAGAAAGAGCAAAACTGTTTATGATGGGCTGCAGAACAAACCAAGCACATCCTTGCTAATTTCAAAAACTTTCAGTTCTTTATTGGTGCAAACATGAATCCAGATGGCATGGTTGCTCTCCAGGGCTACCATGAGGATGGTGTGACCCTAAATATGATTTTTTTTTGGTACCCAAGATCAAACTCAACCTCATGCTTGCCAGGCAGGTGCTTATGCCACTGAGCTATATCCTCAGCCCCAATTGATAATTTTAAGAATAATTTAGAAATGAAAAAAATGTTAATCAATTTGCTGATTACCTTGGATCTATCACATCATAAATGGCTGCTACTTGTCATCCACACAACACCAGGATTTTAAACAATTGGGACTGATATTATCTTGAACACTTCATTTATTTTGACTGTGATTTATTTGGAGTAGAAGCACTTTTTAGAGAAAAAAATAAGTCATGTAGGTTGTCTAAAAATAAAGTGCCTTTAAACTAATTTGAGAGAATGTCTCTTAGTTTAATACATGCATAAACTAAGTCCACTATAGTGTTTGTGGAGAAGATAGAGCATGTTTATTTACTACTGCTAAAAAACATTAAGACTGTTTTCAAATAACTTCTGCAGTGGAAACTAGTTCTGAGACTGGAACATAAGAATCAAAGTTTTAATTCTGAATTTCAGGGAAGGGAAAAAGAGTATGTTGTTCAAAGCAGTGCCAACATTTGAAATGCACCCTTATCTATTTCATCACTACTACAAAACCCTGAAAGAGACTATCAGAAGAATGAAAAGATTTAACTCAGCTGGAAGAAAAGGAAAAAAAAAAAAAAAGAGGATTCCCAGGAGACAGATCATCCCTAGCATTTAAAGGGATAATTCAATTAAACGGATATGCCATTATAAGGGGATGAGCAGGATTAAGGAAAACCAAGATGGTACCTCAGTGATGTCCAGTTAGTTCTGCAATAATGAAGATATTTTGTATCTACATGTCTAATAAAAACACTATTGGCCTCATGTGGCTACTGAGCCTTTAAAATGTGGGTAAAGCCACTGAATTCATTTTATTGTATTTATTTTTTTCAACTCCATTTTATTCAAACATAAAAAGAAAAAACTACAATAAAATTTCAAAGCACATCAATTGAGTTTTGTGTGTGTGTGTGTGTGTGTGTGTGTGTGCTGGAGATTGAACCCAGGGCCTCATGCTTGCTAGTCATAGGTGATTCCACCACCTATAGCCCAAATTTTATTTAATCTTAACTAATTAGTTTAAATAGCTAAATGTTGCTTAGTTACTCTACTGGGCAGGGCAGCTCAAGTCTAACAATGACCCATTACAACTCCTAGGCCTAAAGAAGTCCAGGAAAAGGTGATTACTGAAGCCTGGATTGATGCAGAATTAGAACTCTTATAGGAGAGGACTGCCTGACAGAAAAGTACAGCTGCTGCTGCCAACCTGTAGACCAGCAGGGAGAGAGCTATACATACTCACTCACTCTTCTTGCCCACATTCCCTTCTTCCAGTGCCTCTAACCAGTGGAACTCAACCAGAAACCATGAGACAAGACAGCTGATTGGTACAGTCCATAAAGGAAAACTGCCTGGGGCATGGAACACAATGATGGCTGTTTGGAACAGATCTGGAACAGCACATTAAAGTACCCTTAGAATGAATTAAGACATTTAACTTTAGTTTGTTGGCATTTATACAATTAAATAAATATAAAACCTGCGGCAAAACTTGATGAAAAACAATTGCTGTGCAAATGTTTTCTCATTAATACTGAAGTCTGGTTTGCACTTAAGAGCACAGTAATTTAAACAACTGTGTTCATTTCAGGTTTCACAAAGAATTAGGCCAATAATATGTTTCTTCAACTACTTTCAGCCTTGCATTCTTGCTAAGGACTTGCTTGAAACTTTTTCCAAGGTACAGTCTCAAGTCACAAAGGCCAGGTTAGGCAAAGTATTACTTTTATTTATTTATTTATTTATTTATTTATTTATTTAGAGACAGGGTCTTGAGACGTAGTTCAGGGTGACCTTGAATTTGCAGCAATCCTCTTGCCTCAGCTTCCCAAATGCTGGGATTACAAGTATACACCACCACACCTGGCTTGGCTTTTAAATTCAATAAATGAGTAACTTTAGATTTGAAAATTAGTAGAACTCCAAAAAACTGAATACATGAATGTAGATGCTCCCTACTTTACAGCTGTGTGGCCAGTTTCCTGTTTTATCTTTGTATTATTTCTCTGTTGGTATTTTAATAACTGTTTCACTTTCTGCACTTAATAGTGCAAAGGAATAATAGAGGGTGGGGGGGTGGTAGTATGGCAGTATCTATAACCAAACTCAAGGTCCTTTTGGTGGAAATCAACCATCATCTTTATTGCCTAGGACTTAAAGAAGAAAGGTCTAGTGTCACTGTATGGGGATTGAAGTAAGTGCCAAAGGAAAAGCAGTTCCCACCACCTCCAAAGAGCAGGAGCTGTTGTTCTTCAGGAAAGAGAATGCTGGTATGGTTGTGCAACATTAATGGCCATGGCACACTTGTTGTGTCAATCTGATACTCAGTGCTCAACCCTGTACTTAAATTGATAACAGTCACTCCAGGAACTGAGGAGGAATGAATCCAGACCCCTCCAACCAACAGAAGCTGTCCACTGAATACATGAGATGTGTGGGAGTACCTTGGGGTAATGGGAGGCTGGATATCTATTGATTCCCACAGGAATCCACAAGAGATTGGTCTCAGGAAGACTACAGATTTCAATGGCTCTTCAGAAGCTCCAAGACCTCCAGCAATAAGGGCTCCTCCTTGCCAAGGGCAGGCACTATGGGAATGCCGAGCATCAGGTGCATCTCCTTCCACTGGGATCTTGACCCAAGCCATTGTTCCTAGATGTAGGAAATGCCAGTCACTTAGCACTGGTTCCACTACATTTCGACCCCCATACACAAACAAGTATTTCTCATTCCGATAAGATACTTCTGTTGTTGAATGCCGCCAACATGACAAAGTGTAATCTTCCAAGTCAACCTTTGTTACTGTCACATTTAGGGCTTCAGTGTTATTATCCTCACTCTTAGATAAATGAAGTTGGACAGCCCCCAAGGCTGGACTTACTGGGGACAGTCTCCCTCCCAGAACCAGAACCTGAGTATCTGAAAGTCTTGTCATGGTATGATAAAGGCGTCCATCCCACTGGAGTTCAGTCCCCCAACAATATATTTGGCTGCTTTTCCATTTAACATGAGAGTATCTTGAGAACAAATGAAGTTTGCTCAGTCGGCAGTGCCGTCCTTCCTGTTCTCCAAATCCTCCTGCACTGAGGACAATGTCAGGGCTTAAGAGGACAGAGGCATGACCATATCCCTTAAGGTTTGAACCCTGGCTACCATTAGTGACCACTTTGGCAGGAAAGACCCCTGAAGGCGAAGCAGGATCTACCCAAGGAAATGCCTCTGAGGGAGCCAACACAAGAGTCTGGGAGAGGGTGTCTCCCCTAGAAGCTGTCAGAATGAAATAGTGGGAGCACTTTAGATGCCACTCTTCAAACTCATCAAAAGGTTCAAGATGTTCCATCCGCTGCCGTTCTTCTGCAGAGAGAAAGCAGTGGTAGAATTCATTCATGTCCATGGCACTGCAGGCAGGCCAGCCAGCTTGAAGGAAGCGGCGCCGCTGGGACTCCACATCAGGAAAGAGGTCCAGGCCACATAGGGGAGAATTCAGCTGCTGAAAATGTTGCAACATGACCTGCCCAAAGGCATCTTGTGGCTTCATTTGCTCATACACCACAAAAAAGGCATTAGGAAAATGCTGGGCAGCCCAGGCGATGAGGGCTGCAGCACTGCTGGGCTGGAGGTAAGTGAGCACGGCCTCAGCCAGGAGCAAGGTGGGTGTGGCTGCATCCAGGCCCGCTGCATCAAGGGCCTCTTCCAGTTGCTGCAGCTGCTGCAAGTCCAGGCCCAGGATGCGGTAGTCCAAGCTCTCGAAGCACAATACCGACTCGGGTCTCCCCCTTTGGAAAGGCCCTATTAACGCGCACAATTCCGGCGTCTCCCCGATCCTCTCCGCTTTGCGCCGCGCCACGTCCGGGAAATCCACTTCCCAGACGCCAGCCCCGGCCAGAAGGCCTGAAGCTTTGAGGTGGAAATACAATGAGTCAGAGCCTGCGCCGAGAGACAGGATCTGGGCGCGACGCGCGTCCGGGGAAGCGCTCGTCAGTCTCAGAAAGGCGAGCACGCAGTGGCGCACGGCGCGTGCGCGGATGTAGTAGCCCCGGTGGATAAGGGGCGTGCGGCGCGCGGTCGCCGGTACCAGCAGCGAGGTGAAGGCATCGTCCACGTACCCGCGCAAGGCCAGAGAACTCTTACTGAGGGCGCTGTTGTCATTGGTTTTCTGTACTGCTCCTGCCCGACGCTCACGGCTCCGCGGGCCCATGGCCAGGAAACAGGAGCAACGTCCCGAGCCGCTCCGGCGTCCTCTGATACAGCCCTCACAGCGTTCCGAATGGAAGAACCTCCCCTTTTCTGGACTCGCTGTTCCGGGGCACGCATGCGTCACTTCCGGGCAGAGCGCAGCTAGACAATCAGGATTAGGCACAGTGCTGGCTTGGTGGCAAAATCAACTGTAGAAGTCCTTTGTCTGATTCTCAGGATTATAGTTTCCCGGAGAGTGAAGGACAGCGTTTCAGGGGAGCTCAGGTTGTAACTTTTCTACAAGCTTTTCAGTGTGAGGGAATACTTGTCTGGACCCTCGTATGCTGAAAAATCGAAGAGGTGAGTCCTGGGACTATCATCCTGACTTGTCTTGGATGGCAAGGAAGGGGTTTGGTACGGATAAAGGCTCAGTCCCTGGGACCTTTAACGGGCCAGAAGAGGTCGTGCTTGGAATGCTAGTGTAGTTACTGCGCTCGTCGTGCAAAATAGAACCCATTAAATCTGGAAAAAAAAAAAAGTCAGGTCGTATGGAAGGTAAAAAAAATTACGGATAATTTATATTTAAAATAAGCATCACGTCACAAATATGTACTTTTGATTTCCTTGTATTCTCTACTAGCTGACAATGGTTAAAGCACTCACCCTGTTTCTCATCTGTAAAATGCCGCTTTCCTTCACTTGCAGTCTTCCGTAATACGAAAGTAGCGTTGAGTATGGTCCGGGAAAGCTAGTCACAGAAAACAGGTGATTAATCTCCTTGCCCCTATTGTGAATATTGCTTTTAAGGAGGAAAACCAAGTTGAAGTTTAAAATAAAGTTCCTAAATTGCATGCCTAGGAGTCATCAGTATCAGAGATATTTAGGAAATTCATCATTTTGCTGACTGGCTGATATAGAGAAGGAAATTTGGGTGACTTTTAAGTATAGTTAACTGCAGGTAGTAGCACATAATGGTTAAGAGCATGAGTCCAACTGATTTGGATGTTAAAGCTAAGAAAAATGTTACATTAATACAAAGATTTGATAGTTTGAAAATTATTCTTAGCTTTGGCGTTAATATCCTTTGAGAGAGCAGAATCTGTGGCACAATGATGGCAGAATCTGTGTCACATCGAATGGGAGAAAAGTTAATGCAAGTGTAAATTGTGCTTTGAAAGGAGGTTGGCTCACAAGGAAAGAGATGGGGCAATATTTAAAGAAGAATGTGGAAACAAAAATGTGCACATGTATGTTGTGTCTCTGAGGGAAATCAGCCTGTAGAGAGGGGGGAAGTTGAAGGAACATAAAAATAGGAAAATAACTCACTGGTAGAGTAACAACTTGGAATAGACAGGGAAAAAATGGGATACTGGGTACACACTAGTCTTGGGACGGAAAAGGAGTTCATTTTTCTCTGACTCAAAAGAGTGTAAGTTTAGCTGTAGGGAAGAGAGCAACAGAAAAAAAATATACCCGATGGCTTCTGTTTGCTCTGTAAAGTTAGTGGCAGGGTTGTCAGCATAAATAAAGCACTTGGATCTGTGGGCTTGAGAAGTGCTTGTAAAGGAGTTGGGAAAAGGACTCACATGAGCTTCCTGGGTCTTCGGATCCTCATCTGTAAGATGAGGGGTTGGATGACTGCTCTGTGAGGCTTTTCAGGGTTGATTGAGGGCCAAACTGGGGGTTGGAAAAGACTAAATAGCACTGTAGAAATTTATTTAATGAAAAGTTAGTAAAATGTAAATGTTAAGTTAAAAGATTCCTTTTTTGTAAACAGCAGATCAAGAAGAGTGATTTAAGAAAAAAGAATAGAGCAAAATTTGTGATTTGAGTACCTTAGAATTTTCTTAACTTTGCTTATGTTTAGGTAAAGCGAGGACAGTAATACCTCATAGATTGATGGGAGGACTTAAAACAACCTTCTGAGACACTTAGGGCAGTGGCTAACTCCTAATAGGTGGTGCATTGTAAATCGTAAACATTTTTAATATTCTGAGCCCCTTTTTTGAGGGATAGGGAACTGAATCGAAGAAAAGTGATACTAAGAATAAAGTCGGTGGGACCACTGAAGACATTGAATCTAACAGTAACAAATCAGCCTAACACCTCAGATCAGACAGGACTGCTATTCAAAGATTTCTTGATGAATACTGAAAATGGTTTATAGTGAGGATCAACATTAAAATGACATGAAGGAAAGATGGGGTGGCATAGAAAAAGTATAATGCTCAAATGTTTTTTTTTTTTTTTTTAATTCAAGGACTGATGTGACCTAGATTTCACAACATGTGTTAATAGCACATATGCCACTGAAAACTTAGGTCCTATATCCTATTTCTTCATTTAGACTTTTGAAGAAATATTACCTAACCATGTGGCTTTCTCAGTGTTTAACTGCAAATTTTCATTCTTGGACTTTGTAAACAGGATTAAATATTAGTATTCTTTTGAATCAGACTAAGTGGGATTCCAGTATATGGCCAAACCACCCTGAAAGCATCCAATCTCATGTGAGTGGGATTCCTTTTTTATAACTCTTCTATAATTAGCCTTTGGACTTAATAGAGAAAATACAGTATCTCTGACTTTCTGTTAGAGTTGATTGTATCATTAAAGTTTTAGTATTAATTTTTTTTCTAATAAAGTTATTTAAAAAAGAAATATACTGGTACATATTATATAAGATATAGTATAAATTCATAAAGGTTACTCAGTCCAAAAAATGTGGGTTTTTTTACATTGATATTACCAAACTGCTTCTTTTTCTTTCTTTTCTTTTTTTTTTTTTTTTTTTGTCTTTTTGAGACAGGGTCTTATTATACAGTTCAAGCTGGCTTTGAGCTCACTGTGTAGCCCAGGCTGGTCTCCAACTTGCAGGGATCTTCCTGCCTTAGCCTCCCAAGTACTGGAATTATAGGCACATGCCACCACACCTGGCTGCCAAATTGTTTCTTAAAAACACTTATATAGGTTAAGCATTTTTACTCTTAAAATCTGTGTGTATTTGTGTCTGTCTGTCTGTGTACACATATGTTTGAAGTTGGGGACTCAACCCAGGACCTTAACACTGAATTACTTCTCCAATGCCCCCTCCTCCCGTTTTTTTCCCTTTCAGTCAGGGTGTCGCTAAACTGCTAAATTGCCCAGAGTGAGTTTTGAACTTCTAATTCTCCTGCCTCAACTTCCCAGAGTGCTGGGACTATAGAAATGTACCACCAGACCTGGCTGGAATTTGAAGTGCCCAATGTCTGAAACTTTTTGAACATTGACATAATTTTGCAAGTAGAAAGTTCCATACTGTGAAACTTTTTTCTTGCACAAAATTGTTAAACATATTGTATACGATTGCATCTGAGCTAGACATGGTGGTATCTTCTTGTAATCCCTGCACTCTGGGAAGTTGAGATAGGAGGATCTTGAGTTCCAGCCAGCCAGACCCACACAGTGAATTCAAGACCAGTCTGGACTATATAGCAAGATCCTGTTTTAAAAGGTAACTAACTTTTAGGCCATATGCAAAATGTGTGTAAAATAGATGAATTTCATATTTAGGTTTGGGTCCAGTTCCCCAGATATTTCATTTGTGTACAGATATTCCAAAATATGAAACATCACTGGTCGAAAGAATTTGGGCTAAGGAATGCTCCATCTATAAATCAATTTGTGATGGGTGGCCAGGCATGATGACACACACCTGTAATCCCAGCTACTTGGGAAGTTGAGGCAGGAGTATTGCACAGCCTGGACAACTTTCAGAGACCCTGTCACAAAATTTTGAAAAAAGGACTGAAGATGTAGCTCAGTGGTAGAGTGCCCCTGGTCTCAATCCCTAGTATTGTGGGGGAAAAACAATTATGACAAATTAATTTTACCTATGCAAGTGGGTATATTTTCCCATTTCAGAGAAGTCTTTTATGCATTTTCAATAGAGATATTAAACATCATTGATTAAATAGTGCATCTTTTCCATTTGTTACTCTTTATGGAGCACTTACTTTAGCAGTACATTGAAATGTTACTTTATCTCACACTAATTTGGTTTTTCTGTGGCTTTCTATGGCTCTGTTTGGTCCTGCACAAACTTATTTTCTTTTCTTCTGAAGTACTGCAGATTGAACCCAGGCTTTCTATGGCTCTGTTTGGTCCTGCACAAACTATTTTTTTTTCTTCTGAAGTACTGAGCTTCATTCCTGGTCCTTTTTATTTTTTTATTTTTAATTTTTAATTTTGTTAAGGATTTTGTTAAGTTGCTTGGGCTGGCCTTGAACTTGTGATCCTCCTGTGTCAGACTCCCCCGTAGTTGGGATTGCAGGGGTACACTGTCATATCTGACTAAACTATTTTCTTTATTGAACATTTTACTGTCTGGATAACTTTTAGTCCTGATGAGTATGATTTATTAATTTTATTGTAGTAATCATTGTAAAGTTATTGTGAGAATTAAAGATAATATTATCTTTAAATCTGGCAGGTTTTGAATACAAGGAAACTGCTACTTTTCCTAACATTATTAGCTTTAATATGTGAGAACCCAGTGGGTCAAGGTGGCTACTTTGAAAATCACTAAACTTCATTTGGAATATTTTGGAGGAAAAGAGATGTTAAGAATGATTTATCACCTGCAGTATATCAGCACTGTGCTGTGTGACAGAATGAGCAAGTCTCTGTTCTCAACAAACTTAAGGGAGTTAAAATTAGTCAGTGAACTACATGGGAACATAGAAGATCAATTACTTTTTTTCTTTTTTTTTTTTTTTTTTTTTTTTTTGGTACTTGGCATTGAACTCTTGACCTCGTGCTTGCCAGGCAGATGCTTATACTGCTGAGCTAAACCCCCAGCCCCCTCAATTACTTTATTAATCTCATGGCTACTCTGCATTTTTATCCCATTTTTACAAACAAGGAAACCGAAGCCATGAGGATAACTGACTGAGGACATGAAGGTTCTGGAATGCAGAACTGGTAAAAGGGCAAATGTAGGTCCATCTGATTCCACGCGTCTGCTCTTCCTTTATATATTCTAATAAATCAGAATGTAAGTTTATGTATTTTTACCCAAAATAAGACTTAACAAAATTTCTAATATTTGAAGTTGTTTATAGAAAGTATCAGTAGGCAAGGGATACACTACCAAATTTCAGGTCTTAATACATCTCATAATAGCTTGAGGCCTTTCCTTAATTTCTTATTTGTTGCTTACTAATCATTTCTCTACTCAGACACATTTAGATTAGCTTTGGAAGCTGGGCATGAAGGTGCAAACCTGTAATGCCAGAACGCTAGTGGTTGAAGCAAAAGAAACACAAGTTTGAGCCTACCCTGGGCAACTTAGTGACTTAGCAAGACCATGCCGCAAAATAAAAAAGGCCTGGGGAATGTAGCTCAGTGCAGATGCCCTCTGTTCAATCCCCAGTTAAAACTACGCCCTCATTAAAGAATAAATTAGCAAAATTCTGGGGTTTTGTTTTGGTTTGGTTTTTTGCTTGTATGTCATAATCTGAACATTCACATTTGTTAAAATAGGTGAAATTGAACCCAGAACTATATATACAACCAATTTTATGAAAATGTGTGGAAGGAATGTGAAGAAAATCCAGGAGCACAGGATTTACTGAAATACATTGTGGTATTCAAACCAAGGGTAAGAGTGGAAAAGACCCATTTTTTTCCTGGTAAAACCATGATGGAGGCAGAACAGCAGCAGCCATGGATGACAGACTTTTACTTGGAATTGCCCAAAGTGGTAAGACATCAGCTACAAGTTCTTGAAGAGTTGCTGATTATAGTGGCCTTTATAGTTTTTAGTTTGATTGTTTTTGCAGTACTGGAGATTGAACCCAGGCCCTTGAGCCTGTTAGACAAGTGCTTTCCCACTGAGCTACATCCCAGCCTTAATGTTCTTTCTTTCACAAAAGAAAAGTAAATTTTATGAGTAGAATTAGAAACTTTAGAAGTTATATAGTTCAGATCTAATAGGCAGTTTTCCTAGTACAAACTAAAAACGTCAGGTACATGGTGTACCACTGTGAGTATGTCAGATTCTGGCTTTTATTGATTGTAGTCTTTTGTTTTAGGAACTTCATGCCCACCTGAATGGATCCATTAGTTCAAATACCATGAAGAAATTAATAGCCAAGAAGCCAGATCTTAACATCAACAGTCAGATGACTATGATTGACAAAGGAAAGAAAAGAACTTTAGAAGAGTGAGTTTGAGATGGTTAAGGAAATTCTTTTTTTTTTTGTCAGTATTTTGAGATTATAATAAGTAATATATAAAAATTCAGATATCAGTAGGTAAAAGGAATAGAATCAGTATCTGGCAGTGAGAATGTAACATAACAGAGAATTTTTTTCAACTGTCAATGTTGACAATGTTTTTAATGATTATACTGTTGGTGAAGTTATCACTTAAAACTTCAGGCTATTAACTTTCCCTGGGCAAGGGAAACTGCAGGGGTGAAGTTAGAAAAATGGGAACTATAACTCAGCCATTTGATTATCATTCTCAAACAACAACAGAAAAAAGTTTTTAAAAATCTTTGATAAGGTTTTATAAATCTTAATATCTAAATAGTCTAAAATCCAGTATTTTTTTCAGTTTAGGGAATTTCTCTTGAGTAACAAATTTTTGATGACTAGAATATATTAAAACTGTTCATTCATGTTACAGATGTTTTCAGATGTTTCAAATTATTCATCAGCTTACTACTGGCCCTGAAGATATTCTGATGGTAAGACATAAAGGAAAGTTAAGAGTAGTTTAAAGATTATGAAATAATGTATGCCCTTCTGGGTTTTTTGGTTTGGTTTGATTTGGCTTTGGTTTTGGATTTTTGAGACAGGTTTCTATATCGTATTCCAGGCTGGCCTTGAACTTACTATGTAGCCTAGGTTGGACTCCAATGGTGATCCTCCTACCTTGGCCTCCTGAATATTGGGTTAATAAGCATATGCCACCATGCCTGGCTGCCCTTCTGTTGTTGCATATGAGCTTTTACTTTCACTAAGAGTCTGATGAAAAATGTTTTCCTCTTTATTATGGCAACCCTTTTCAAAACCAGTGTGAGACAATTGCCTAAAAGGTAAAATATATGTATATTTTTAAAAAAATGTTCATTATAAAAGATATGAAGAAGGAACCAAGATCAACATTTTCTACTGGGTAGAGGATTATATGGAGGAAAAAATTTGGTCCTGTTTTCTGCATCCAACATAGCACATGAAATTTTTGACTTCAAATGAGCATGTCCTTGATAAGGCTTTATCTGTGTCCCATAGAAAATTTTAATGGCCTGGGTGGGCATTGGAGAGAATGCCATTCATGAAGTGCTTACAAATTGAGTGGCTAATCCCTAGAAAAATTGTGCTTTCCCTTTGGGGGCAGAGGACATCACCATGTTATCTGAAGCTTCATGATTCTAGAATCTGACATTGACTGCTTACTTCCGTATCATTGATTTGACCAGAGTGGCATTTTATTTTATTTATTCATTTTTCCAGTGCTGTGAACCAAACCCAAGAGCTTTCACATGTAGGCAAGTACTTTACTCAGCCTCAAGATGACATTTTAAAATGTTGTTTTTATAAGCAAAACCTTGTCCATACTTAACTGTTAGGAAAAAAACAGAAAAAGTATAACATGTGTTTCTGGAGAGCTAACTTTGGACTGGTCATGTAAAAATTTTCCTTCTTGGCCAAGACCGATCTTCCTGATAAGTAGTAGATATATTAATTATCTTCAGAGGAGAGAACTCTAGCTGTTTAGTTCAATAAAAGTTGACTGAATGCTCCAGGCATTGTGCCAGAGATGTTGAGATATGAAGAGAGATAGACATAGTTCCTGTTCCTAAGGAATTTATAATCAGGTTATAGAGACATACTGTTTCAATCATTGCTTACTAGAGAAATGGATTTAATACAAGATAGACAAATTTATGAGAATTTATGAGATTGGCTTACAGTGGCCACCCATAGAGTCAGGTGTAGAAAAGTGCAAGAGTCAGGTCTGCACACTGGAGCTCCAGAGGACCCCGTCGAAGGCCTGGAGCTTGGTGTAGTGTCCCATGTGAGTCCGTATGAGGAGGCTAAAGGGTCTGTGCTGGAAGCCAGCAGATGACCTTCAAGATAAAGGTGAATACTGGAGCTCCTGTGAAGAAACAAAAGTGAGCCTTCCTTCTTCATTTCCCTTTTATACCATTCTGGTGACAGTCCTCCCTAGGGTAAGTTTTCCACACCTAGATCGAATTTAGTTGGTCATTTCTTACTCAAGTTGACACAGTTAACTATGACACATACCAGTTAGCAGACAAATGTAACACAATTGGTAAACTATTTGTTAGAGACATGCACAGTGACTTGGAGGAGCCTAAAAGGCTAAAAGTCTCTGTTCAGTCACTCAGAAGATACCATTAAACACTACAGGGGCTTTGGTCTCACTTTGTTGATGAGTGTTACAGGGAAAAATGATGAAATTTTAGACCTGAGAGGCTAATACTCCATGGGTATAGTAATGCTAACCTTACCACTTCATTGGCTTCAAAACAAAAGTTGGTGAGGAACTCTTAAATAAGGTGAGCAGTAAAGATTATGTGCATCTGACTTAGTACTACTGGGATGGTTTGGAGAATGACATCCTAAAGGATACATGAAACACCTGTGAGAATAAAATATAAGAGATTGCTTGCTTGTTAGTGTTCTCAGAGTGTGTGTTACATCACTTGAAACTCTAGTCAAGGTGACCTGGATATAATAGCAAAAAGACAGAATTGGAATGTGGCTGGAATAATATTTGCTATTGCCTGGGGTGGTGGTGCATGCCTGTATCTCAGGTACTTGAGAGACTGAGGTAGGAGGATTGCTGCAAGTTTGAGGCCAGCCTGGGCTACAAAGTGAGTTAAAGCCAGCCTGAACTGCATAGTGAAACACTGTCTCAAAAAGACCAAACACAGACACACACACACACACACCCCAAATGTATATATTATATTTGCTATTGTATATGCTGAACACTCCACTTAGCACTACTCTGTGAAGTAGGTATTTTTAGTGTTCCCTTTTTGCAGATGGCAAAACAGATTTAAAGAAGTTAAGTGATTGGGTGTGGTAGACCATACCTGTAATTCCAGCTACTCAGAAGGCCAAGGCGAGAGGATTGTGTGTTCCAAGCCAGCCTGGCCAATTTAACAAGACCCCCATCTCAAAACAAAAAATAATAGAGGATTGAAGAGCTGGAGAATGTAGTTCAGTGTGAAAGCCTAAATTTAATCCCCAGTACCACAAACACACAAGAGGGTAAAGTAGGGATGTAACTTGATAGTAGAGCACATGCCAAGTTCTGGGTTCAATTCCCAGCATTCCCACCCATAGAGTAAGTATGGTAGACAGATTGTCTCTGTCTGATTCCAGAGCCCATGCACCTTCTTATCTAGGCACTTACCTAATTGTGATGTAGTCTATCTGGAGAAAAAAGTGGAATGGATAGTATCAGTTGAGAGCAGTGGTGATGAACCTACAGCGCTTGTGCCACAATGGACACACACAGCCCTCACTGTCTGCACGTGAGACAGGTGGCACCAGCATTGCCTCACAGCCACACATTCAGGTTTAGCTGCAGTGTTGGCACCTTGCAATAAATCAAGAGTTGCACTTTGTGCAGTCTCTAAAAGGTTTACAATCACTGAAGTGTAAGAGAGGAAGGCCCAGAGAGCCAAGAGTTGCCCTCAGGATCCTCTGCAAGGGACAAAAAGCTAAAGCTGGCAGACACTGATGTGAACCCAGGGGAAGGGTTCTTGGAGATGGATTAGAAATGATTTCACAGGCTTCACTGTGGCCCAGATAAAGCTTTCTCTTTGTGCTTTTGTTCCATACCTGCTAGCAACCTTTTCATTGATCATTTGGTTTCATATGTACCTAACCACTCAGAAAGACAGGGCCTTGGACAATAGGTATCATCACTTTAGTGACTGGAAAAGACTGCTACTTCAGACCCCCACTTCTTCCCAGTCCCCATTGTCAAACAGGTTTCTGCCTTAGTTTCTCATGTGCTGGGGTTGATTAACTTGCTTCCTCTGGGTCTGATCAGTTCTGGGGTAGTAACAAGATCCAAGTTTCTCAGCCTGCAAAGGCCTACACTGTGGGTAGTGGCAGCAAGATGGAGTTTCCTCAGATTGCTAAGAGTTCACCATGGAAATGCCACCCTGTTAGACATTCTGCACAACCAGCCTTTGTTTCTGTGCTAGGGCCCTGCACTTTCATAATTGTTTGCATGTAGGCAAAACAGATTAAGATTAGAGTACCAGCTGAAGGGCTAACTAGGGCGGGTATCACAGCATCCTCAACTCTGCCTTTTCTTTCATCTGAATTTGCTATTTCTTGGTGATTGCTGATGGAAAAGGAAAAACTTCAGAAAGGTTTTAGATTGTTGAAGTTTATACTATATTAAATATAGTTTTACTCATATATTCATTTTCTTTGCCTAAGAATTCTTTGTCCTGAATTCTTTAGGGGAAAATTTAACCCTGCCATGATTTATTGAAAAATACAACTTTTCCTAAGGAAATTGAATAAAAACCTTAAGTCATGACTTTGAATAGCATATCAGTAACACATCATCATTGCATCAGCAACACCAGATCATTTTAGCTATTTATTTTTGCTTGTACATCTCCTAGCATCATGTACATAACTGGCTCCAGCTAAACTAGGTGTGGTAGAGCATGCCTGTAATCTGAGCACTTGAGACTAAGGCAGGAGGATTGCAAGTCCAAGCCAGCTTAGGTAACTTAATGAGTTAGCGAGAAGCCTTCCTCAAAATAAAAATAAGAAGGTGCTGGGGATGTAGCTAAGTGTGAATGACCTGGCTTTGCCTCCTATCTCTGTTTAATCAGTCTGCTTTAGGAACACTAGGAGATAGAGAAAAGATTAAAAGGTTAGGGGTACTAAATTTTAAATTTTTAATATTTTAAATAGAAATAAAGCTAGCCTTAAAAAATAAGATTAAACAAATAAAAGGGTGAAGGGCAGGGAGGTGTGGTTGATATGCAGATTTGAATTAAATATGGAAATGAGGCAGATGAGAATTATTTGGAAATAGGCTCCATTGGGAGTGTGACAAGGTGGGCACTCTCTACCATGTGGGAGACTTGTAACATTCCTTGAAAATCAAATTTAATGCAGCTGTAACACCTGCCATTTTCACTGGGACCCTTACCCAGATATTATCAATGTTATGTACATTGCCTCTATTTTCAGGTCACAAAAGATGTCATTAAAGAATTTGCGGGTGATGGTGTCAAGTACCTGGAACTGAGGAGCACACCCAGAAGAGAAAATGCTACTGGTAGAATCTAATTACTTCTCAGCGAATTGCAGTTCCTTTCTCAGTGTGCTTGGATCTTTTATGTGTTTGTCAGCTGGGAATATGAAGCACTAACTTTATATAATTGTGTGGTTCTCCATTTTCGTGGAGACTTCTAGTCAACAGAAAAATCTTATGTATTAATGGTGTGCATTATTAACGAGTTCTTAAGTAAAATGTAGAAAGTCTGATCAGATGTTATCTATTTAAGGGGGAATAAGGGCCTGCAAATCTTTGTTTTGTTCCTCTTTGTTTAGTTTTTGTCATTTTGAGAAAAAGACACTTGCTCTGTGTGGTTGCTATGTCTCAAGCAGAGGCTGACTCTCGCTTCCTACATCAAGGGCACATGTATGACACTGCCACTGGCAGGTATGGAATCATGTTTTATGGCAACTGAAGTGTAGGTTATTCAGCCACTCAGTCCTTGGGGACTGGTGGTTTATTAGGACAAGAAAAAGCTGCACACCATCTGGATGGCCATGAGCTGATCCGCATGTTATCTGGAAGAATTTCATAGGCTCATTCTTCCATAAGAGCAGCATGAAGAAATACTATGATCACAAAGTCCCTGTTAACCTGAAGAGACTTTGGTCATCTTGAAGCCTACCATGTAAAACCTAGTAATCACTGAGGGAGAGGCTAATGTTTTGAAACTATTATAGTAACTGTCGAAATGAGACAATGAGAAGATTCTTAACTTGTATTTTTGTTTGTTTGTTTGTTTGTTTGGTACTGGGAATTGAACTCACCACCTTACACTTGCCTTGCAGGCACTTACACCACTGAGCTAAATCCCTGGCCCCTACAAAAAAAAATCTGCCAATTAGTAAAGCTACATTTCTTTTCAAATAGAGATTCACAGTGGTATACAACAGTAGGGGAACAGTTAAGTAAAAGCTAACAGGATAGTTTGCAACTATTAAAAATACTTTCAAAGATACTATTGTAAGTCAAGAGTTGCAAGGAAAACAATTACATACAGAACACAGAATTTATAGTATTATTTATAATGATCACCCAAGAGTTAAATACAAAGAAGGTACAAGAAATCTGCCCATAACACTAAAGGCCTAGAAAATCCAGCCAAGAACCTGGGTCCCACAATAGTGTCCTGCATGAGTCCAACTGAAGATCTAAAGCCTATGACAGTGTCTCCTGTGAGTCCAGCTGGAGGACAAAAGCCCATGACAATGACTCATGCAAGTTTGTTTTAGGATCTGCACTGGAAAGGCCCAGAGGTCAGCGGTAAAAGCTAGAAAGTCTATGCCAGTGGAGTGAAGGATCTGTGCCAGTAGATTGAGGGTTCTACACTGGAGCCAAGAAGTAACACTCAAATTAACGACCAGGGCTCCCCTGAAAAGTACCATAGCCATCCTCTATGACAGTGAGCTCCCAAGCATCTCTGACAACAGTTGAGTTCATATCAGGAAGCCAGTGTGCAAGCTTCTGGAGATTAAACAGCACACATCTTCCCCTCTGGAGCCAGGAAATGATGCCCAATGTAAGGATCAGCACTCCCCCAAAGTGAACCACAGTCACTCTCAGCGACAAGGTTCTGAGTTCCTCCAATGATAATGGCTGAATTCATATAAGGGAAGCTAGCCAGAACAAGCTTCTTTAGGAGAACTAACAGCTCCAAACAACAGCAACACTTAGGAAACCCATAATGCTAACACAACACTCCTCCTCTCCACATCTCCTTTTATGCTGGCAACAGGTGGGCTATCTACGCTCAGCACCATGCTGATTGCATTCAGCTGGTGTTAAGGTGCTCACCAGCTTTTTAATCCATAAGAGACACTTTCATGGCATGTAGAAATACTGCACCAGTGTTAAATTACAGGCTCCATATGTGTGTACTTACAAAAAAAATGTTGTGGTTATCTGCAAGTGAGGGATTACAGGTTATTTTTGTTTTCCTTAAATTTTCTATGTTTTACTAGAGTTTCCATCCCAAATCAGCATATTACAATCAGAGTAAGATGGTATTCTAGAAGAGGCTGTTCCTGAGAGCACTCTCACAGAGTCTCCCAGCAGAGGACTTGCGCTCTCAAACTTGGAAGGATAGCTCTCATCCTCTGGAGACAAGCAGCCTACGCAGGGTTGAGGGGGAAGTTGCCCACAGTAAGATTGTTTTTTCCTAGACCAGTAAACAAACAAACATCCTGGTGATAGAGAAAATCTCTTTTTCTTTTAAAGGACACGACTTAGCAAAGGACTTATGATTCTTACTTTGTTAGAAAAAGCATATAAAATTTTTATGGCAGTTTGTGAAAATAATTTCATATCTCTTGTATTAAGAATTTTAAAAATGGGTTTGTATTTTCTTAATTTCCGTTTTCCTTTTTCCTATTGTATTAAATTTCATTTACTAAAATGTACACATCAGGGTCATGTTTTTACTCATTTTGAATCATGCCTTGTCACTTAAGTAAAAAAGTAAATGTCCATATAGGGCTTCATATATACTAAAATTGCAGGATAAAATAGTTGATGGTCACATGACATGTTTCTTGTATTTTTTTCCAGGAATGACTAAAAAGACTTATGTGGAATCCATACTTGAGGGTATAAAACAGTCTAAACAAGAAAATTTAGACATTGATGTTCGGTAAGAAGAGTGTACCTTAATAGTTGCCATTTTAAAAACTAGAACATGAAGTTTTATTGTATTAATCATAGGTATATGTAATGTGTTTTTTAAAATCAACCAGTAACTGATTTCTATTTACAAAAAAAAAAAGAGGTAAAGAACTCTGTTGTTTAAGATGAAAAGTGTAGATTTATTCATCAGGCAGTAAAGTCCTGAAGTTTTTGAGTTTTTTTGAGTAGAGTATGGCTTCTCATTGCATGCTTTTTGTGTCTATCTGTGTCTGTGTCTGTGTCCATCTCTCTCTCCTGCAGCCCACCCTCCTGTCTCTCCCTCTTTTTTTTTTTTTTTTGTGATAACCAAGTATTGAAACCAGGGCCTCATATATGCTATGCAAGTGCTGTGCTACTGAGCTACGTCTCTGTTCCTTTTCATCTTTTGAAACAGGGTCTTGCTAAGTTGCCCAGTATGGCATCACACTTGGTAATCCTCCTGCCTTAGCCCCCTAAGTAGCTGGGACATTGTGTTTGGTTACCCATGTATTTTCCTTTACAGCATTCATTTGTAACAGAATAAAGAATAGTTTTATTGCTGGGGTTATGGCTCAGCAGCACAGCACCTGACTGGCAAGTGCAAGGTCATGAGTTTGATTCCCAGTAACAAAAAAAGAAAAAGAAAGAAAGAAAAGAATTGTCTTGTTGTTGTTTTTAATACGTGCTCACTCACTAGACTATAGATTCAAAAGGCCAGAGACCTTATCTTTCATTCACCACCTTGTCTCCAATGCATAGACTGTACCATAGTTGGGCTCAGTAGGACCTTGAGTAAAGCAAGCAAACAAGTTAGCTGTGTAATTTTATGCTGTAAGAATATCTAAAAATTAAGCCTAACTAGATTAATACCCCAATAAAAACCAAGACAGAAATAAGAATAGAATACAGAAAAGAAGACATACAAATGGTCAATAAATATTTAGCCTCATTAATCAGATAATTTTAAAAGGAGATATTATAGTGGTGTTTTAGTAGTTTAAAAATTTGTGCAAGTTTATGAAATTGTATACTCCTGATTTGTAACATGCCATATATAATTAATAAAACCTTTTTAAAGAGGAATGTTTCGAGGTTTTCAAGTTTTTCTTTCAAACCAGTAATTCTTCTCCACAAATGAATCCTAAGAAAATAAGTTGATTTATACATAAGACTTTTTATTGTAGTATTATTTATAACAAGTTAAAAAAATCCAAAAAAGTCTTATCAGTCAGAGGACAATTACATTGTGGTATGTTCATGTAATCTATACCATTTTGTAACACTACTTAATGCATAGGAGAGGGAATGAAAAAGATTTTTTTATATAGTTGATCCAGATTTTGTAAATAAATAAATAAATGCTGAAGGAATTTATTTTGTGAATAACCAAAATAATAAATGCCTCAGAACAATCACACAAAAGTAATAGGTTTTTTTGTAGGAGTGGGGGGATATATTTGAGTTCTATAAAATTCTAGTTAATATATGAGAATGAATTTGTATCAGGTATTTATTTTAGAATTAAAATATTACCAATTTTGTAACCCTTTATGAAATAATTTGAGCGATCTGAGAATGTACCACTACCTTTTTATTCTTGTAAAAAATTAAATCAGATCTGATTAAGCCTCCAGACTAGGTCTAAAGATCAATTTATAGGAATAGTGAGAGGCAGGAGAATATGTTAATACACGGATACAAACAACAAAATCCAAACTGGGAAATTTTATAGGACAAACAAACAGATTTTTTTTTTTTGCTCCAAATAAATTCTTTTTGTTGTTGTTGTTACAAATAAATTCTAAGAAAACAGTATAGAAAAAAAAAAAAGAGTAGAGGGCAGAAAAGAATGAGTGACTATAGATTTATAAAAGAGACCTAAGAGGTGTGCAGACTCACAAAAGATGGGGCCTTATTAGGATCTTGAGTCAAACTGTAAGAATACAAATGCTTAAACAAATGTGAGACAACTGTTTTGAACAATGGCTAGATACTTGACACTAGTATTTAGGATTTCATGTCTCATAGTATTTAGGATTTCATGTCTCATAGTATTTAGGATTTCATGTCTCATAGTATTTAGGATTTCATGTCTGGCAAATAAAGTGTGCTGTCTAGACTCAGGCTCTACTTTACCTAGTAATCTATATTGCATGCAGCCTCTGATGCCTCTAGTCACACTCAGAATTGTCTTTTTCATCTACATAATAGTTTCAACTACTGTCTTTCTTATATTAAAGGTATTTGATAGCAATTGACAGAAGAGGTGGCTCTTCAGTAGCCAAGGAGACTGTTAAACTCGCTGAAGAATTCTTCCTTTCTACCAATGATACAGTTCTTGGCCTTGACCTCAGTGGAGACCCAACTGTAAGTTATTTTTCCTAATATATTTTATTTTTTAAAGGTCAAATTAGTCAGTTAAGAATTAAGTTGGAACATCCTGATTCTCTAGAAGGTCCAGCAGATGCTCTTCTGCCTTGGATAAACTGTGTAGAGCAGCTGTTCTTAACCAAGGTTTTATGAAAGAATAAAGCACCCTAAAGAAAATACTTTCCTGAGTGTATGTGGCCATTTCCTCAATTCGGTTAAAGATGGTACAGAAGTAGTTCTAGTGTGTATGTACAGGAGAGAAGTTAATTCATTACATACAATGGAGGAATATCTATCTTAGGGCATTAAGTTCTTAATTATTTCATAGAAGCCCCAGTTCAGAAAAGTTGGCTGGAGCTTCTTTTTTTTTTTTCCCAATTTTTTTTTTAATGTAAAGAAAGAAAGAAAAGAAAATTTTTTAAAACATAGAAAAAAAGAGAAAAAAGTAGAATACAGAATTAAAAAAAATTAACATCATAAAATCACTAAGTTGATACACTGCATAGTATCATCTTAACAATAGTTGTTAAAATTGCAAAATCAAAGCATAAAAAGTGGCTAGACACTCAATCATTGACAGTGCAAACCCTTCTGTTCAATGACCCAACAGAAATTCAGTAATACGGTCATCTATCTTACACACTATACATACTGCTATATCCTTTAGAGCACTTTGGCTGGAGCTTCTTGAGCAAAAGTTCCAACAGGAAGTCTTGATATTCCTGGCCAATTTTCTCTTTGGGTGCAGCCCTATGCATTATCTAGCAGCATCTATAGTCTCTGCCCCTTAGGTACCAGTAGCATCCTCCCAGTAAGACAACTAAAAATGTTTTCAGACCTTGACAGATGTCTCCTGGATCACAGAATTGTTCCTGGTTGAAAACCATTGAATGAGAGAGACCCATGAAGCTGGTGCCCATGACTTTGTCTAAATCTGAACTGTCCTGCTGCTGTTTTCCCTACCCATTTAATACTTAGCATTTGTTAAGATTTCTGAATCAAGTGAGTCATCTTTAGTACTGAATATCTAGATGTCTTTTCAGAAGTAAAATTTGGTGACTGCCATAATCCAGCTTTGGGAATTGATCTGAGGTCCACTAATAACAGACTTAAAAGTTCTTAAGGGCAGGGATTCTGCCTTTATCAGCATTTTATTCTTCAAAATAGCTAGTACCTGGTAGGTGCTCCATAAACAAAATGTGCAAATAAGTCAGTCTCTTTATTTTTTTCTGCTGTTATTTTATTCTTTTGTTTATTGGATCAGAATACCTAGTTCCTTGTTTGCCTGGAATTCTCATGCATTTTCATTTTAACTTCTCAAGATAGGACAAGCAAAAGACTTCTTGGAACCACTTTTAGAAGCTAAAAAAGCAGGCCTGAAGTTGGCATTGCATCTTTCAGAGGTAAGCAATGCTGTCTTAGGCTGGAGGGGTGGACTATGACAGAAAACAGCAGGGTTGTCTTCAAGTAACTAGAAATAAACATGGCTTGGGAAAACATTTTTGAAGTGGGAGACAGAATTATTTTTAAATGTAAATTAAAACAGTAATACATGAGTTACTTTAGTGTCTCATGTTACTGTTTTTAACTTTTTGTGGTTCCTGGGAGTTGAACTCCAGCTGTGTCATTATAAACAGCTTTGTGACATCTTGCTATAGAAACTGCATGAATTTTCACAACCAGCCGTGTCATTCACAAGCCAGCTCTAAGAAAAACACCAGTTTACCTCACCTGTCTTCATAGTGGGGCATAGTGGGGCAGACCTAACTGTATCACATACTGGCAATAAAGTAGCTAATCATTATAAAATAAAGCTTAAAATGGCCCAGCGTTGGAGTTGGGGAGTTCACAAAGGAAATCTAGTGTTCTTCATTGGTCCCCAGCTCCGGGGCACCATGAGGACAGTAACAGCATTCAGATTATAGCTAGAAACACACGTTTTCTTAAGCACATCTTCGTGAGGCAACAAGGATTCTATTGCTCTCTTCCTTATTTTATTAATTAATTTTTTCTACCTCAGTATTTTTAGCTATTTCTTATATGCAGAAAATAAGACTTCATATACTTCTTTCTTAAAATTATTGTGTGCATTAAATGGGGTAATGTAAAAAAGCTGAGTACTATCATGGCATAAAGATTAAAGAAAGAAATTAGAACCTCTTGCCAGTACTTAAATCATTTGTGCCTGCAACCAGAAGGTCAATCATAGTGGCAGAAGGTTAATCATAGTGACAGAACTTAAAATCTACAGTCCATGTTTTCAAAGTCTAATAAAACAGATCTTTGACTCACAGGACACCTTCTAGCTGACTAGGTGGTGCCCAGTAGAAGCCACTGGTCAGTACAGCGGAACAGCATTTGTTACAGTTATCTCTAGCCTATGCACAGCATTGGAACCCACTTACCTTAGTTTCTGTTGCTTTGTTTGATCCATTGAATATAAAATAATCACATTTCAAGATATTCTGAGCATTCGTTTTGAAGCTATGTAGGAGAAAAAGAGCACAGCTAGACATTTTCATGGCAACTGGGATTTTCTGTAGCTAACTTGTCAAGCTAAAACATAAGCACAGTGTGGGAAATTTCTGGGCTCTGGAGTCAGATGGAGTTGTATCTCACCCCTCTATACCATTCACTAGCTCTATGATCTTGGACAATTTTTTAAAAATATGTTTCAAAGTTGTATGTACCTTAGGCCAGGGATATAGCTCAGTGGCACAAGTGCCTGCCTGGCAAGCGCAAGGTCATAAGTTTGATCCCTGGTACCAAAAAAAAAAAAAAAAGTTGTATGTACCTCAAGAAATTTCAAGTGTAGGTGTGTTAGTCACTTTCTTGTCACTGAGATACAATACTTGAGAAGAGATTTGTTTTGGGTCAGTTATGGCCTATGGCTGGCTGGCTCCAAGGCAGAAAACAACCCGGCAGAAGGGCCTAACAGAGGAGAAGCTGCTCACATCATGAGGGCCAGGAAACAGAGAGAAAAGGGATGTCTAGGAAGGCAGATAGATCCTTCTGGGTAACGTCCCCAATGATCTGCCTCTAATTAGGACTCACCTCCCAGCAGCATGTTGGTTTCATGTCCCCATTATCCAGGCACCTTCCAAAGCCCATCTATTAGTCTGTGAGACCTTTACGGGATCTTGATCTAAACCTTAACTGTAAGGAAGTATTAAACAGAAAAAAATTTTTTTAAATGTGAAGTACCCTTTTTGTTAACTCCCCAGAGTTAATACTGTTGACAGTTTTGTCTTTTTCTAGACCTTTTTCTAACACATATGAACACATGTATGCAGTGTAAAACATAGAATTGTAGGATTTTGTTTTGATTTTTTTTGTTTTGTTTTTGGTGCCAGGGATCAAACTCACAACCTCGCCTTTGCCAAGCAGGCTCTTACGCCCCTATGCTAAATCCCTGGCCCATGTTTTGATTTTTGAAAATTACTTTTTCTGAGCTTTAATTTTGTCATCTTAACACTAGAGAGACCTTAAGATTCTTGTGAGACCTTAAAGAACTGATGTGAAAAAAGGGTCAAAATAGGGTCTTCGTAAGTTTTTATTGCTACTAAAATGAATCTAGAAGAATGTTGGGGAATGAATGAGAAGATAAAAGGCAAAGGGGGCTGAAGGTACAACTTAGTGGTGGAGTTTAGACTTAGCATGTGGGAGATCCTGAGTTAAATTCCAGTGGAAAAAAAAAAGAGAGAGAAAACAATATGAAATATAACAACCATTGTTAAATTTCTTTCATTCTGTTTTGAAAACCTATATTGTTATTATTTTGAGTTTGCTGTTGTTTATGTTTTTTGCTTTTTGTTTTTCTTTTCTGACTTTTCTCTTTTTAAAATAAGATTGTTAAAAGCAAGGTTGTTAATCTAAAAAAAAAAAAGCAAAGACAAAAGCTGGGAAAGTAGAATGAGTAGTTTAGCTTTCTGAAAATGTCATAGCATGGTGGCTCACCCTTATAATCCCCATACCCAGGAGGCTGAGGCAGGAGGGAGGCCATGAGTTTGAGGCCAGTGTGAGCTACACAGTAAGATCTTATCTCAGGGCAAATTATATACACAAAAATGGCTGCATTAACTACTTGGCAGGATAGGGAACCCAGTATAGAAAACAGTACTCAAGAACCCCTAAAAGTTCATTGATGCCCCCCATCTCACGTTTTTGAAGATTCCAAATCAAAAAGAAGAAACCCAGGTGCTCCTGGATCTCCTTCCTGACAGAATTGGGCATGGAACATTTCTCAGCTCCTCTGAGAGAGGATCCCTGGATCTGGTGAACTTTGTGAGGCATCATCGGATACCACTGGGTAAGGCTTTTAGGTCTTTTGGACAGCAGCCTGAACTTTCCTCCCCAGCCCCAGGTGGGAAGCTGGAAGTGAGGAAGTGCTGTCCTAAAATTATAAATATCATTCAGAAAGTCGAAGACACAGTGTGTGTGCTTTCTAAGCCTGATTTAAGTATTGTAAAGTTTCAGCTCTCATTAGAATGTGAGCTCCGTGGCAATAGGCTGCCTGTCTGCTTTTTATTGTTAAAACCCCAATGCTTCAGTAGTTCTTTTCTGAAGGAATAAGAGTCACCAAAAGTTTTGAAATTGATTTTAATGAAATTAACATGTAATATTTATTTTAAAATTGCAAATTATAGAAAATTCCAAATATATTTTTACATATCCATTGACTTTTACATGCTTGATTATCAGTGTGTTTATGAAGTGCCTACTGTTAAAATCACTGCACTAATTGCTGGGAATAAGGCAGTAAACAAAACAGATGGGGTTTCTTTCTCAGGAACTCATAGTCTAACAGAGGGAAGACAATAAACAATTAGCACAAGAAAATATCGGTGGTAAGTTTCGTGAAGTAAATTAAACAGGCTAGTATAGGAGTGATCAGATAACCACTTCCTTTCTGAAGAATGAAAGGGAAAGTCTTTGCGTAGAGAGAAGTGATTGGCTGCAAACCATTTTACTGAATGGTCAGTTTGCTAAATTTTTAAACTCTAATTTACCAAAATATTTGTGTATATTTTTTTAAACTACTTGAGAGGCACTTAGCAATTCATAATAAGTGCCAAATTTTTTACTAAGTTTTTTTAACATCCACAAAAAGTAGAGAGAATACAGAGCTCTTTCCTAGTGATCTTATATGGTGTGGTGGTCCAGCTCTGCTCCCAGCAGAGTGAGGGGCATCACTTGGACTGAGTGGCCTGTGCTGACACTGCCTTGTCTAAGTGAGCAGAGTATTGGTTAAGTTACTGAAGCATTTTACTATGGAGCTGTGCACAGTGTTTCATGTAGGAATTTGTTAGTAGTAAAAGTCATTCTTAAAATAGACTTACCTAGAAGCAACAGGCAGTAAATGGAGAGTGGTCTGGGCAGAAATGTTTCAGGTTTCCTTAGAAGCCGTGGGAAAGTTCATGTCCATTCTTTGCTCTTTCCAGTTCTGTGACTCTCAGGCAGTACTACCATTTTCTTACTTTGGTTTTGGTCTCCAGTGTAAAAGTAGGAATTGTAATAGGTCTTCAAAAACCTTTTGCTGTTGGACATGGTGGTACACACTGGTAATCCCAGCACTCTGGGAGGCTAAGGCAGCATCTCAAATTCAAACCCAACCTGAGCAACTTAGTAACTGTTATGGTTTGTGTCTGAATATTCCCCCAAAGCCTCATGCGGTCAGAGTTTTTTGGAGGTGGCTGAATGTAGAGTGTATGATTGAATCATCGTGTAATGCTGGGATTAAGGGTGGGTGTTTGCTGGATCAGTCCACTGATTGGATTGGCACTGTCCTAATCCCAGTAGACTGGATACATTATAAGGGACAGAAATAGGCTTGTTTCAAGCCCCCACTATTGCCATATTCTGCCATGAACTGTTGCCCCTCTGCTATGTGCCACCCTGCCTTAGAACCAGCCTACTATGAACTGAAACCTCTTCAAACTGTGAGCTAAGGTGTTGGCTATTTTGTCTGAGCAAAATAAAATAAAAAATAAGCTGGGCTTGATGGTGCATGCCTGTAATTCCAGAACTCTGGAGGCTGGGATAAGAGGATTGCTGTGAATTTGAGGCCAACCTGGGCTACATAGTTCAAGGCCGGCCTGCACTAAAAAATGAGACCTTGTCTCAAAAATACAAAATAAATAGGGTTAAGGACAAAGCTCAATATGAAGATTAAAAAACCAAAATAAATAAATAAGGGCTAGGGCTGAAGCTCAATGTAAGATACTGGTTTCAGTTCCCAGTATGACAAATAAATAAATAAATAAATAAATAAATAAATAAATAAATAGGAAAAGAAAGAAAGAGAGAAAGAGAGAAAGAGAGAAAGAGAGAAAGAGAGAAAGAGAGAAAGAGAGAAAGAAAGAAAGAAAGAAAGAAAGAAAGAAAGAAAGACACATACACATGCACACTCACAAAAAAAACCCCTGCTTTCCTTTCATGGTAATTCCCTGCCTTGTTCATCATGACTGGCTTATAACATTCCTCTCTGCTGTGGTAAAAGAGAGGGAAGCACCTGGCTTGGAAGATCATATTAATTCCCTGCTGGTACAGTTGCTGCCATAATTGCAGCACATTCTTCCTGGACAACTTACATTAATTGAACCGCAGCTTTTCACATCACATATAAGGAATGATCAGGTTTGTAAAAGTAATAAAAGTGATGCGAATCAGCTTGCTTTGGAAAGATTTCTCATGAGTCTTCTTGATAAACATTGAATGAGTTCACTTACCTGAGTTTACTAAGAGATTTTTTTTTTCCACTTACATTTAGAACTCTGTTTGACTTCAAATGTCAAAAGTCAGACAGTTCCATCTTATGACCAGCATCACTTCGGATTCTGGTACCGCATTTGTCATCCATCTGTGATCTGTGTAAGGTGTTTTATGTGAACTATTTTGCTCCTTTTTATTTGCTGCATTGAATTAGGTCACATATTCACTACCTGGCTGCATTGAGTACATGAGGGTAATGCCCAGGAAGAGGAATTAAGAGGATATGGGGCGATTGAAGGCTTCAGAGGATCAAGGCAACTCTGGCTTGGCTCTGTTGGAAGGGGTTCTGGACATTCTCTAGGGAAATTGATGCTTACCTTCCATCCCATGAGATTCTACTTTATTTGATCTAGGATGAGTCCTGGGCGTGGATGTATTTTAAAAGCTCCCTGGGTGACTTTCATATGCATCTAAGTTTGAAACACTGCTCTGGTATTATTTAAGTATTAAAAAAACCCTCTATTTATAAATAGGCATAATACATATTTCATAGCCCTAATTCAGACTCTTGAAAAGAAGCACAGTAAATGAGAAAATATTTTCTAAACAAAAAGTTATTTTTAAAAATCATTTCCTTTATTTTGAAACATCCTTGTTTTTATTCGCAGACTGATGATAAGGGTGTTTTTGCAACATGCCTTTCTCAAGAGTACCAGCTGGCAGCTGAAACATTTAAACTGACCAAGTCTCAGGTGTGGGATCTGTCTTATGAGTCCATCAACTACATCTTTGCTTCTGACAGCACCAGATCTAAACTGAGGAAGAAGTGGAATTATCTGAAGCCCAAAGTGTTACACTTTTAAGATGTAGTAAGGTGAACTACTATTGAGTATATATTGTACTACTATTGAGTATATATTGGTAAGATCTTCCTGCCATATCCTTCTGAGTAAACGACTCACCACATCGTTTAAAATGCAGCAGCCAAATACTACACTGTACACATGGCAGGTGCTTGGTAAATACATCTTAAACTGACTAGCAGGCCCTGAGGTCTTACATGGTTTTACTTCTCTGCTGCTTACTAGGAAAAACTGAATTCCTCATTCCACTAGGGTTTTTTTTTTAACTTAATGATATTTCCTCATTTGTGATCATAAAACATCAGGGAAATCAGCAATTTCTTATCAGGGAAAATTTTCAAATTACTAGTTTAAGGTAAAGAGAAAGGGGAAAACAGATTGCTAGAAAGACTTTAAACCTTTTTTGACTCTGTATTTTTTGTGTTTATGTTCTGAGGAGCAAAGCAACCATACTACATCTTGGTACCTAATAAATTCTAACCATTCAGAAGTGATCTTAGTTTGGCTCTTCAGCCAAAGTGGCCATAGTATGTGGGTGTTTATGTAAGCCTGTACCAGTGGTGCATAATGGGGTTATATGAGACCCAAAAAACCCCAGTAACTATAATGTTGCCATTACTAGAAGGATCTTTTGGAATGATGAAAAAATGAATACTGCTGTGAAATTCCAACAACTTGGTGGGAGGAGCTAAAGTGCTAGAAGCTGATTTAAAAATGGAAGCTAGTGGCACATACCTGGAATCAGTCAAGAGACTGAAGCAGGAGGATCACAAGTTCGAGGCAAGCCTGGCAGTGTAGTGAGACCTTATCTTGAAATTAAAAACTTAAAAGGCTTGGAATGTTATTCAATGATAGAACATTTCCCTGCAATCTGTGAGGCCTTGGGTTTAATCCCAGTACCACAAAAAAAGAAAAGTGGATTAAAATTTAATGATATGGAAATGTATATGATAATATATTCAGTGGAAAAGTGTGGTCACAAAGAAATTTATGATCGTTTATTTTAATATATACCAAAGCTAATAAGATGGGCAATTTTAATTTATTATCTTCGTTTTTACATTATGAAAGTCATGCTAGCCTTAAGGAGATTGGGAAGGTGAGGAAGGTCCTTGTTGGGAGTTTCCAGAATTTAAAATATGTGGCTACCTTGAAGAAGAGAATTTATGACAAATTACAGCTTACATAAAACTTGATAAAATGCCAGGCATGGTGCTATACACTTGTAATCCCAGTCTTGGGAAGTTGAGGCAGGAGGATTGTTTCAAGTTTGAGGCCAGCCTGGGCTACATAGTGAGTTTCAAAAAAAAAATAGAGGAAGTATTAAATGTTTTCCCCAAAAAAATTGTAATAAGAAAAATGGTATCTGCTCTACCCACTGCTCGAGTATTGAACTAGTACTCCTAGCTAGTGTAATAAAGCTAGAAAAGGAGTAAAAGGAGAAAAGATTAGAAAAGAGAATGTGTCTTTGTTCATAGGTACATGATGATTTAAATAGAAAGGTCTAAGGAATTGACAAAAATATTAAAACTAAAAAGTAAATTAGCACAATCACAGGATATGGGATCAGTATACAAAAATCAATTGAAAAGACTGATACAAAGGCTGGAGCAGGAAAAGTACAAGGTGAAGCTACAATATCTTATATTGGATCAGAAAAGAAGGAAGTGCACAAAGAACATCAGAGCTAATTTGAGGAGGGTCTAACAGACAAGTTCAATATCACAGTAAGTTAAAGCAATAGGTTTTTAATTCATTAAAATTAGAATCCAATGAATTCAAACTAGTAAGAGTAGGTAGGAGAGAAAGCAATTTTTTTACTTATAGTAGACTAGCATATATTGTAAGAAATATATGTTTTAGAATATCTAACAGCCAGGCATGGTGGTGCCTCTAATCTTGTTACTCTAGGAGACTGAGGCAAGAGGATTCCAAGTCCAGCCTGGACAATTTAGCAACTTACAGAGTCCCCATCTTAAAAAATAAAAGAAGGGCTGGGGGCACAGCTTAGTGTAAAGGCCCTGGATGCTAAACTAGTGGATGAAAGTTTAACGAGGAACAGTACTTTACTGATTAAAATTACTCCACATATATTATTAATTATAAAGAGGAAAATTATAACTACAATGAAGAAACCAGGTAAGCATACTGTAGTTAGGAAACAGTCAACATCAATATTGGGACAAACATGTGCCTTTTGAAATGATGCATCAGAGATACAACATCCCTTTTATTGTATCCATGCCAAAAATGCAGTCATAACCGAGCATGGTGGCACACACCTGTAACACATAAACACACATACTAATGTAATACTCTTTAAAAATGTAAAGGATCTGGTTGCAGTGTTGCACAGTTGTAATCCCAGCTACTCAGGAGACTGAGGCAAGAGGATTCCAAATTTGAGACTAGCCCGAGTAACTCAGTTTTAAGAGTGCCTACAAAAATAAAAATAAAAAAAAGAGTGCATGCATGCATGCGACCTTGGGCTCTATTTCCAGTAATGAAAAAGTGTTGGTCAAAAAAACACAGAGTAGGGGCTGGGGATTTAGCTCAGCTGCCTAAGTGCCTGCCTTGCAAGCATGCAGAAAAGAAAAACACAGGGTAAAATTGAGCAGATAAAGTCTTGTATCAGTTTTAAATTTCCTCACTTTGATAATTTTACTGAGGTTGTTGAATGTCCTTGTTCCTTAAGAAATACACAATATAAAATATCTAGGAGAAAAGGGCATTGTGTTTCTAATTAGCTCTCAATTGATTTAAAAAATATATATGCAAGGCAGGAGGATTGTTGTGAGTTCGAGACCAGCCTGGGCTACAAAGTGAGCTCAAGGCCAGCCAGAACTGCATAGTGAGACCCTGTCTCAAAAAAAAAAAAAAAAAAGTATATATATATATGCATAGATAGCCAGGCATGGCAGTGCACATTTGTAATCCCAGCGTTTGGGAGGCTGAGGCAGGAGGACTGCTACAAGTTCAAGGCCAGTCTGAACTAGACCCTGTTTCAAAAAACCCAAAAAGAAAAATATATATATATTTATAGGTATGTATGTATATACATATATAGGTATATGTGTATTACATACATATGGGTATGCATGTGTATATACTGTGTATATCTATATGTGCATATATATACACACGCATATATATATAGATACACACATACATGCATATATTACAGATATACACACATGTACATAAAATGAAAATCAAACGAACAAAATAACTGGTGAATCTAAGCATATAGGAATTCCTTGTACCTTTGTAACTTTCTGTACATTTAAAATTCTGTACATCAAGATAAAAAGTTACAAACAAAAACTATATATAATGATGATTGGAATATGCCCATTGAAACTTTCTTGGATTCTTTCAGTGATCTCATATTTTGAAAATATTCCTACTTTCTATTCATACTATTAGATGAATACATCCCCTTTGCATACATCCCCTTTAAATCATCAAAGTCCCATCTCCCCTCTGTAGTTTCTGCTTCCATTCTGTTGTTTTGTTTTTGAAGTTAGGACTGAATTTTTATTAGAAATAAGAATCCAGGAGGGGTATCCAAAAAATGTAATTTCTCTTGTTTTCCCTGTTGTTAAAAGTTTATATAACTTGTGTCTTACCTATATAACAGAAACCAAGAGTTGTGGGGCTGACAGAAATGCAGCTTAATTCTGCCTACACTAGTTCTACATCAAGACCACTGAGTTCACTGGAACTATTCTGTTAAATGTCACTTCCTTGCCTATTAAAAATCCTCAGATGTCAACTTTGAGCAACTAGAGATTTGTGTGATCTAAGAAACATCCAGAGTTCTTGGGACAATATAGACCTCACCATACAATGAGTTGAATTCCTTTAGCTGTACTGTATTTAGGGAAGATGTCAATAAAACATATGTAAACTGAATGCTACATAAGAAATTTGAAGACCTTACCATTTGTGCAAGACTAAACTTACTTTCCTAATTTAGCTATTGGGTTATACAGGTTGAACTGAATGAATACCCACTCACCCTCAATCAGAGCAGGCACAAACAAATGCACACATACTTCAGTGTTCCTACCTTACCCTATCTTATATTGATCACAGAAGAGCTATGCTGGCCAGACCCTTCTTGAACATTATGACACTTTGACCTGTTTGAAGCCTTTAATCTGATTGCTAACTGTTTCAAAGTTCTGAAAGAGCACCATGGTAGGTATAGTAAAGGTAAAATTTTAAGTTTCTAGTCCCCAGTACCAAAAAAGTATTATAAATACATTATAAAACATAATACTTCATTAAGCACCATGGCTTCAGCAAATACTCTTAACATGTCAAAACTTTTGAAACGTGTGCCATTAGCTATTTGAGTATATAGGACTAAATTTTTCATTTTAGATTTAAGTAAGGAGAGAATTGATCCATCTTCATATTGACTTTAATTCCCCTTCCCTACATGGGAATACATATATACAGCTAGAAACAGCTATTATAAAGTTGATAGACTCAGCCTCTCATTCACATTACAATAAGTGAGAAACGGCAAAAACACAGGAAATATAAATGTTAGATTCTGTAGCATTAGTTATAGAGGGCAAGCAGTGAAAGGCCAAAGGGTAGTATCAGGAAACTAAAAAATAAGTAGCAGTTCAAGGAAACATCTAATGAAAAGAAATACGACTATCCAGCTCCTAAGTGATTTATGTTTTGCTTCCTTTGCTGTGTGTGTCCCCTTCTTCCCACAAAGGCTTTATGGATATTAAAAGACTAGGGGTACCTATGTCTTTTGCTCCCCTGGTTGTGGAATTGGTTTGTCTTTCCTAGAATGTTTGAAGACAGTATTTCTTGCTTCTTTCCATCCTCAGGAATGGCAGGTTGGGTGCTGTTTAATGGCTTGTTGAGCTAGTTTGAGATTACCTCTGTTTTCATCTGTAAGAGTTTGCTGTTGTCCTATTTCCTTTGCATAGTCTCTTCATCTAGAGATTTAAGGGTTGGACCAGAATATTTTCAAATTACACTCATTTCCCATGCCCAGTTATCATCGATCCTAATGGACTGTTAATTATGGATTCAGAAAACAAGAAAGGATTTTCATTCTAATTTTTCTTTTACTACATTGTAATTTGTTCCTCTTCCTACAACAAAGATTTAGGCAGACATTTCCAATAACATAATGCAGGAAGCCAAAAAAGAAAAAAAAAAAAAAAAGCAGATGGAGATTTACCTTTTTCTGCTGTCAACAACTTGATCATAATTTTTGTATATAAAAAAAAAACCAAAGAAACACCCAGCACTTCATAGACAAAATTTTTATTAACTTAGTATCCCTGAGAGGCAGATGAGTTGTAAACATTGGTCTGCTTTGCAGCAAACAGGCAGGTTGACTTACATAAAGACATCTGACACCTGAATTTGTATCTGTTAATACCCAACCAATACTTTTTTCCACAAGACTATAAACAGATATACTAAAGATAATAATTTCATTTTTCTTGACATTAGAACATACTTCCTAAGCCATCTGAGATCCTCAGGCATTTCTTTAGACTGGTGTTTCTTAAGATCCTCCCTTAATTGCTAACATATACTCAGTGGTTCCTTTATACCACTAGAACTCTTCACAAGAATTCAAATTATAATCACTCTTCTAACACAACTATGAATTATTGAACTCTCATCTCCTTATTGCTTTCCCAGATCTTATTACAGTCACAGGGTTCTAATTAAGTATGGGTATAAAAGTTATTTATTCCAAATGTTGGTCATATTCACCTTCCCTTTGACCTGCTCACCAAAGTACTGTGTCTTCAGTAGATACTAATATCTGATCTCTTCTCTCCCAAAATAGTCCTCTAAAACTTCATTCTCCCCCAGGGTCAGCCAGCTGTTTTCTTATCAATAGGTACAACAGAGTACCTGGCTTACTGTAGGTAAGTGAACCATTTCCTGGTCTGCATCTAGTGCTCCATGTTTCTGCAAAGGTGATTCTCTGCCTCTTGCACAGCACATATCACATTGTTTGCCAAGTTTTTGCTGTTCCAAGCTTTTTTTTGACTTTTCTTACTTTCTATTTTTTGTCCTTTGCTACCTCATTTCTCACTCACCCAGTGCTCAACTTTGCAGCTAGGTGGAAGTTCCTTCCACCCTGATTTATTCACTAATGTTTCCTTCTTTGTATACTTTTTGCTTCCTGAAAAAAATTCCCAGATTTTTCTTTCAGTAAACTCTAATGCATTGGATTTTAACATTTATGCATAGTGTTATACCTTTCTACAGCTGTTACAACTATACCCTCGCATGTCTCTATGTATCACCTATTTTTAATTGTAAAGACAGAGTGCTGAACTTGTGCTACTTGGGTTCATATATTACTACGAACAGCTAATTCAGTATTAAAAACAGTAACATTTGAAAGGCTACTTTTAATTGTATACAGCTGAGTGTGTGTAGATTAGCAGGTCCACTGTCCACTTCCTTGCCATTCTTGTAGAGTGTTGACACAAAGTGGTCAGTTTTTCCCACACCTGTGAACATGGCAGTGTCTTCTACTCCTTGAATATTTGTACTAAGCACCCATGGGGTGCATAACGCTATACTAGGAGTTTAGGGTATAGTGAAAATGGATGATTCCCTGCTGACAGCTTAAATTTCTTTCCTTAATACCATATCCAGGTGGCTTGTTTGGTTTTCTAGACCACAAAGGATAGGTGAAATTCAGGACAAAAAGAAAAATCAAACTAGATGCTATAAATATAGTATTATTCTATTCCAATCTTTGTAGGACTTGGGAAAAACTAAGAAATCCAGTATTTATGCAACATTACATTGTTTCCTCATTCAGAACACCAGGTTCAGAACAGGATGATTCATAGGACAGAATCAAGGGGCACATTAAACTCTGTTTCTTTATGGTAAATTAAAAATATGCATGACAAATATGTCATTCTGAGCATAGGCTTAAGTGAGCAGGAAGGGTCATTCTTTTCAACATTTCCAGTACTGTGCTGAGGAAGACTGAGACCTACTTAAAGAACCAAATCTCAACTTCTCCCAGATATGCTGTTGCAACAGGTTTTTCCATTTGAAATGCAACTGACAGGATAAGTAAATTCACAGGATATACTACTATGTTGTCTATTAAGGGAACAACATAGACACTGAGAAGGAAAATTTGTTAGCCATCAGTTCAGATGCAGACAAAATGAGGAACTAATATATATATACATATATCTGTATGTATATATAGATATTTTGTTTTGTTTTGTCTTGAGATGGTCTTGCTGTGTAGTTTATGACGGCCTCAAACTTGTGACAGTTCTGCCTCAGCCTCCTGAGTGGTGGGATTACAGGCATGCACCAACAGCTTTTCAATCTTATGACTGCCTTGGGAATTTCACTGTAGGTCCAGAAGAAGCATAAGAAACAAACATTGGCATAAATTCCAAGGATTACTTCCTAAGCCAGTTGGGTACAGAACAGGAGATGACTATCATTACTGGAACACTTTCCAAACAAAAAAAAGAGGCTCTTTCCTTTGGGGGCTTACTCAGGCACTGGCTGTGGCAGAAGCTTGTCTCGTGTATGGATTTCCCGGTGCTTATTAAGGGCAGAACTTTTACTAAAGCACTTGTCACAATCATGACATCCATAGGGTTTCTCTCCTGTGTGGGTTCTATGATGTGCACGTAAGTCCGAACTCTTACTGAAACTCTTCCCACAGTCAGGACACACATGAGGTCTCTCTCCTGTGTGTGTTCGCCGATGTGCGCTGCAGTGAGAACTATTACTGAAGCTTTTTCCACACTCTTCACACTGATAGGGCTTTTCTCCTGTGTGGGTTCTCTGGTGAATTATAAGACTTGAGCTCTGATTGAATCGTTTCCCGCACTCACCACATTGATAAGGTTTCTCTCCTGTGTGGATTCTTCTATGGGTGATGAAATTTGAACTGTCACGGAAACTTTTCCCACAGTCAAGACACTTGTAAGGCTTCTCTCCAGTGTGGATTCTTCGGTGTCTGATCAGGCGTGCACTCCGGCTGAAGCTTTTTCCACAATCTGCACATTTGTATGAATGTTCTACCTGCTGCGATATCTGATCCATTAGACAGGAGTTTGGGACTAAGCTTTTGCCACATCTGAGATATTTATAGGGTCTCTCTCCTATGTATGGTCTGTGATGACTTAGGACTTTACCTAAACTCTCCTGTGAGAGGGTCAGTTTTCCTCTTTTGTCCTCTGAGGTCTTTTTCCGCTGTCTTCCTGATTTATAGTCACTTACATTATCTTTACTTTGATTAAGATGACAGGGAATTTTCCTTTCACGTCTTGCAATTAATGTCCTGTGCAGCTGTACTTCCTCAGAAATGTCCCGTTTTGGATTCTCTTCATTCTTAAATCCAGCCTCAAAACCTGACATTAAGAATAGAATTTACAAAGTTACCTATTTCCTTAATTAACAGTGCCAGAACAAGCAAACGTGGGAAAAACAAGTAGTATATTAGATGTTTAATTTTGATCCCAAATTATTTCCACTATTAAAATTTCAATGTTCTAATACTTAGTAGCTTGTCATGTGCTTCTCATCTACATAATTATGTAAGAACAGGTAAAAACATTTCAGGATCATTAGGAAATCCTTTCAGTGCATCAATGAAAACTCACTAGGTGTTACGGTTGATACATTGTGTCACTTGAGAAGTTTGGAAGTTTTACAGACAGACTCAGCAGGGAGCCAGGGTTCTTTTTAACATTCTCAGCCTGTGCAAGAGGAGGGCATGCAGATGGTATGAGTGCTACACCTGCCCTGTGTGGCCTGTGTACAATATAAGGGAGGAAAAGAGGCTCGCTCTCCACCTCTTTTGCTCTGGCTACTTTTGCTGGCTGCTTCCTTAAAGTATTGCCCTGGTGCCATGCCACCCTGCCTTGGAGCTGGCTGATAATAGACTGAAACCTCCACAAACTATGAACTAAATAAACCTGTCCTTCGTTTTGGGTGTCAGGTATTTTGTCCCAGCAATGAAAGAAAAGTAACCAAGACACTAAAGTTTTAGAGAACACTATGTTTATATAGAAAAGCCATTTTGTAACATATTTTTACCATATCCCTAAGTTTATGACATTCTTGTTCATGTTCTTTGCCATGTTCATGTTCTAAAAGAAACTGCCTAGGAAGACTTTTTGGGGAAATCTCTATATTCAGAAAGAATTTTTGTTTAGTTTCCTTTCCCTAAAATTCCATATATGCTGGAAATAAAACTCAAGTAGAAAAATATTTATTTTTCAAATAAAAGGTCTTTAGAGAAAAACTTTGCTAAGAAGTATCTCCCTAAAACATTTGCTTTTGGAAGTGCTAGGGATTGAACCCAGGGCCTTATGCATGCAAGGCAAAAGCCCTCTAAAATATTTTTCTTTGCTCACAGAAAAATACTCTCTTCCAAAAGAATCTAATGTGGGGCTGGGGATTTAGCTCAGCAGCATAAGTGCCTGCCTTGTAAGCATGTGGTCATGAGTTCCATCCCCAGTACCAATAAAAAATTAAAAATAAAACAAAAGAATCTAATGTGTTCTGCTAAGGCAACTTTTTAATATTCTAAGAGCCAAATGCCAGGCTTCTATAATCAAAATAAAACTCAATATTTTATAAAGTAAGTAGGCACTAGTAATCAAGGAGTAAAGGTGACAAATATCAGCTTCTTTGGACCTATACTATAAGAATTTCACTTAGATGTTTCAGGTAAATTTTTGGATTCTAACTTCCCTGAAATAAATTTAGGAGTAAAAGAATGCTGAGTGTCAGCTTGTGTATGTACCTCCTTAAAGCAGTGTCTCCACCCAGAAGCTTAAGTCTTAATATAATAAACATTTCAGGAAATAGTCATTAAATTAACAGAACCTTAAGTACAATGATACCTTGGTTCACAAACTTAATTTGTTCAGCAGTTCTGGTCACGAACCAACCTGGTTGTGAACCAAATCAAATTTCCCCATAAGTTTCAATGTAAATAAAGTTAATCTGTTCTGACCTCTATGCATATGGTCACGAACCAAATCAACTTTCCCATAAGGTTCAGTGTAAATAAGATTAACCCATTTTGAACCATATGCATTTTTTTAACCACAAAAATATGAAACAAAGCACAGTACAGTACACTATGAAGAGAGAGAACACTAACCTTGCTTGAGGCAACTTCTGTCGTGGAGGACAGCAAGGTGGGTGGGGAGGAGGTTATTGTTTGGAGGGAAAATCCCCCTCCATAAGGACATCAAGGAGATCTCCTTTAAAGGTTTCCTCTCTTCTTTGTCTCTTAGCTGCAAGGTCTATTTTTGATGAAAAATCTGTCTAATGTTGCTTATATTTTTCTGTGCTGCATAACCTTCCAGAGACAAGAGACTACATTATTGTTCACCAGATTCAGCACTACTCATTACAGTTATGTTGGGGTGATGCTTCTCAAAAAAATCCAGGGACTCATTCTACTTTTCCGTAATGGATTTAATCACATCAGTCACTGCTAACCTCCTCCCTGTCTTCCTCTTACTCAGTGGAATGCTCCTCAGCAAGCACCTTCTGCAAGTTCTTCCATCGTCAGCTCCTCCTTATGGTCCTCAACAAGCTCTTCTATGCCTGCACCATCGACATCCAGACCATTACTCTTGCCCACAGACACAGTCTCCTCTACCACCTGTGCATCAGACCCTTCAAAGTCATGTTCAGTGACACGTTCTGGCCAGTTTCCTCCAGGTCGAGTTTAAGATCCAGTATGACATCTTCCCAGGCTTTGTCAGTAATACTAATGCAGTGGAGGACATTGAAAGACTTCTTCCAGAACTGTTTCAGAGTCAAGAACATCTTTTCAGCGACATTAAAATGCCCAAGGAAGAGCACCTTTGTGTACAGCTGCTTTCAGTTACAGATCACTTGATGGGCCGTAGGCCACAGAAAAGGTGTTGTGTTATGGGGAGGTGCTGTGTTGGTATGACTCTACTCAGCATCCATATCACCCACCAAAGTTGGAGGGTATGCCAGGGCAGTGTCCATCAGAAGGCACTTTCAAGCAGTTGGCTATCAGAAAGATATTTCCTAATTGTGGGTACAAACACTTCATGCAGCCATCCCATGAACAACTTGGGCCTTGTGACCCAAGCTTTTGCATTGGCCCTCCACATAACAGGCATTCTGGCCTTGTTCATATTCTGTGCCTACATGCCTAAGGGATCTGGGAATGGTATACTAGTAGTGGCTTAATCTTCAGAATGGCACTTGTGTTCACAAAAGCAACATTGTGGATCTGTGCTTCATGGGTTTGTGCCCCAATAGTGCCTTTTTCTCCTGTATGTACAGATTCTGTTCAGCATCTTCTTCCAGAAGAACCATTTCATCGCAGTTGAACACCTGTTGAGTGATGTATCCCTTTGGCTTCATGAATTCCATGGATTCTTTTTTACTGTAAGCTTCTGGCCTTGGCAGAACTGGAAGCCTCACCCTGTCTCATTACACTGTGGATGCCACTTCTCCTGCGGAATTTATCAAACCACCCTCTACTGGCTTTAAACTCATTACTTGTTGCACTTGTAGAGGGATTATCTTGCAGTAAATCACTATGCAGTTTTCTGGCCTTTTCACAGATCATAGCTTCACTAACTCTATCACCTGCCAGTTGTTTTTCATTCAGCCACACCAACAAAAGTTTTTCCACCTCTTCCAGCACTTGTGTCCTCTGCTTGGTTAATGTTGTTACTCCTTTTGCCACATCAGCTCCTTTGATGGCATCTTTATTCTTCAAAATAGTCGAGATTGTTGACTTTGCCATTTTATACTCTAAGGCCAGATCAGTCACACGAATACCACGCTCATGCTTTTCTACAATTTCCTTCTTCAATTCAATGGTTATTTTCTTCAGAACCTTCTTACCATTCTTGCTCTGCATGTTCTTGTTACCTTCATTTTTGCTCTGTGCATTCTTGTTACCTTCATCACTGCTCTGTACTTTCTTTCTACCACCATGCTTGCTCTGCACTTTCTTTGGAGCCATGCTGGATTGAATAATACTGTACAGTACTGTATGTGCTAAAAAGCAAACAAAAAAGCTTCACAGCAAGTGTGCACAGGTCTGTCTATGACCACAATCTCGACTAGAGGAAGCCATGACCACATGTCAGAGCAGGGAAGATGGCTGCATTTGTGTTTGTGCAGGGAAGATGGCCCAGTCGTGTTCATCACCCTAATGCAGAGTTCTCGAATGGAAGGAAAATTTTGCCAAACACTTCTGTTTGCGAACTGAATTGTTCGTGAACAGAAATGTTTGTGAACCGAGGTATTACTGTTACGTGAATATGCCAAGAGAGCTATTTAGAATTTCCCAAACCTAAAAGTAATTTTTTGTACAACATATTAATATTCCATGTAAGTGATTCTTCATGTAACACCCTTAAAGCATAGTGGCTTAAAAGACTTATAGAAGTGAAAACTATTATTTATTGAATACCTACTATATGTCCAGGCACTACAACAGGTGCTTCACATAGTACCTCATATACATCAATTCTGTGACTTTGGTTTTTTTTCTGTTTTCGTTTTTCAGTGCTAGGGATCAAACCCAGCACCTTGTACACATTAGAAAAGCATTCTATTACTGAGCTCTATCTCCAGCCCAAGGTCTTAGTATATAAGCAAACCTGGGGGTACTTGGTTAACACAGCCAAGCTTCACACACATATACATGTATGACTACAAAATCAGAACTCTTCTTACAAAGGAAGCCATGTTGATATATATTGATATATATATATAGCAGCTAATATTTATCTAATCAGTTCCCATAGAAACCTCAGACTTCTATGTCTGAAGAAAAGAGTTGTCAGGCTTTCATACATGTGAATAAAGCTGACATACAGCTGGTATACAAGATGAAATCAGAAGCAAATGAAAATGAACTTCTAAAATCAACTCATATCATGGGTACATGACATGCTACTTGGGAAATGTTAGCTTTCAGGTTTCCTAGATAAACTGAAATTTAGTAGGTCATGCATCAGTGACAACTAATTTACAAAGTTCACAGCTATCTCAGATTGATGCTGTAGTATGAGGAAGCCAAAAGGCATATGAATAACATCCCCTCACTGATCTATCTGCTTTCATAGATGGGAAACATGAGGAAAGGATAAAATAGATAAGAAGCCATGGACACTGGGTATAGAGGCTCTTTCTCTACCTAATGGTTTTTCTCCTAAATTTCATTTCCTCCCTTTTGTTTCTTATCCCATAAGAAGGAAAGAATCTTACCACTGGGGCTTTGGAATAAGACTGGAGCATGGGTTAAGACAGCCCTTGGCAGTATCTCAGTATCCTCTTCATTGTCATCAGAATCTTTCTCTATGGCCTCTTCTGTGTCCACACCTTGCTTCTCAGCTTTAGCATCACTGGCCCCCTGGATAGGGCAAGAAGCTGTTTTCTGTTCTTTGCCACCGCTGGATGGAGCAGCAACCTGGGCACTAACCAGAGCATCCATTTCTTCAAAGAAGGGGCAAGTCTCTTGTGCTTGGCCATTTTTGACCTTCCGGTAACTGGTTTGTAGGCTTTTAAACTTGGTCCGACACTGTTCTGGGGTCCTGAAGAAGCCATGTTCCCATAGCCTCTCAGCCACTGCTCCATATAACTGGCTGTTTCGATGACAGTTCCGGAGGGCTTCATAAAATTGAGTCTCACTAAGAATTGCAAGGTAAGTCTTGGTCTCTTCATAGCCCCAGTGTATACCTGCCACCAGGAAAGAATTTCAGCACCACTTAATCCAGTTTTAGAGCCTCAATTTCCCAATGTTATCACCTGCATCAAGAAAAAAAGGCTGAGCACCTGCCTGTAATAACAGCATTCAGGAGGCTAAAACAGGAGAATCATGAGTTCAAGGCCTGTGTGGGCTACACAGTGAGTTCAAGGCCATCCTGGTCTATATGGTGAGACCTTGCCACAAGTAAACAAAAAATTAGAAAAAAAGCCAGATGTGGTGGCTCACACCTAATGCAAGAGACAAAAGGAGGAGGATCTCAAGTTCAAGGCCAGGGTGGGCAATTTAGTGAGACCCTGTCTCAAAATAAAAAGGACTAGAGATATAGCTGTAGGAAAAAAGAGAGGATGAAAAGTAGGTCACTAAGGCTGGAGGTAAAGCTAAGTAGAACAGTATGTGCTTGGCATGCATAAGGCCTTGGGTTCAATTCCAGCACCAAAAAGGAAAAAAGGAAAATTACTTAATCTTGGGCTACCATCTATAACAAACTCATGAGAGAATGTTTTGCTTGTATTTATCCTTTAGCAATTTCACAAAGAACTTTGTAAATTCTATTACTGTTGGGAAACCTTTTCACCCAATCACTAAAACAGTCATTATGTATTATGTATACTGAGTCAAGTGTGTAAAATGCATTTTCCCATCCTTCTACTGGTTTTTATGGAATTTATGAATCTTACTAGAAAATCACTAGTAAGGGGAAGAAAACCCACAACTAGTTGCTGTCAGCCACAATGTGTCATACTAAACTTCTCTGATCAGTGAATTCCTTATGAATTCAGTTTACCACAGAATGACTTAAAAACCTGGGAATTGCCTTTTTCAGACACACAATAGTGCCAAATCCCTATTAGGGCCTTTCATTTACCATGATCTCAGTTAAGCAGGCCAGCTATATAAAGACTTGAAGGGTACAAAACAAGGTCTGATAGTCACATGTGTTATCAAGGCTGACAGGAACTACAGTGAGGAAGGAAGCAAGAGTACATTGTCCCCTGGCCTGGACACACACCAGTAGTGCTGCCAGGATGAATATAGTCTTTGCTTCCTGAAGGTACCCAGAGTGAAAGGAAAGAAGGTTCACTTAGTCTTCCACTTGAGAGCAGCTGGATGTTACTTTCCATTATCTTCTACTCACTGTGAGTAATTAGGAAAGAGTTGGAAAACAGAAAAAGCGGTAGAAAAGATGAAAAGAACAAAAATAATATCATTTAGCACATAAGCCACATTTATGATTTATCTACACTTATTTTTGTTAGTGAAGAGGAAAAAGAATAAAAAAAATAAAGTACACATTTTCTCAGCTAGGAATGATTTTATAATTGAGGAAAAATATTACAATAAAAAAATAGTATGATTCTTTTTCAAGACAAGCTTGAATTTTCTAGGTATATGTCTTTCAAAAATAATCTGTTCCTTACTATTATCTAATTTGCCTGCAAAAAAGAATGACATACACATAGAATTGAGAAATGCATTTGTTTCCTATTGACAGGACAAGTTGGCAGGTGACAGCCTCATGACTCCTCCACCAGTCTGATTGCTGTCTAATCCCAAAACCCCAAGAAGAAAAGCTTCTTACCACTTGGACTTCGGAACATTACAGGTGCAGCTGAATTATCAGGGTCCTGGGAGGTGGCCTCTAGGTCCATTTCATCACTGTCAGACTCCTCAGTCTGAGTCTCTTCTGCTTCCTCCTCATGCTGCCAAACCCCTTGTTGGGCCTCTTCTGGGTCAACATCACTGCCCACCTGACCAGAGTGAAAGGCTGCCTCTTCCAGGCCATTACTGGGCAGGGCAATGACCTGAGCACTCATCAGAGCTTCCATCTCTTCAAAGAAGGGGCAGGTCTCAGGCGGATAGCCACTCTTGACTTTCCTGTAGCTCTTCTGAAGACCTTTAAATTTGGTCCGACACTGTTCCAGGGTCCGGAAGAAGCCATACTTCCTCAGTCTCTCAGCCACAGCCCCATACACTTGACTGTTTCTGTGACAGTTTTGAAGAGCCTCATACAGTTCAGTCTGGCTGAGAATTGCTAAGAGAGTTCTGGTCTCTTCATAGCCCCAGTGCACACCGGCCACCTTCTCATCCTCGAAACCCCAGTGATCCTGTTCCATCCAGTTTCTCCTCTCTCTCTTGGGTGGCAACAGGTCAGCCTGCGCTCGTCTATCTCCTGTGTTGCTGCCTCTTGGGACTTCTTTCTCCTTGGAGCCCAGATCTGGAATCCACAGCTTACCTTGCTCCAACATGGAGACCACACCAGACTTAGAAAATGGAAATCCTGCTTGCAAGGAAGCAAAAAAAAAAGATATCATAGCCTGGCATGATCATATAAAATATCTCTGAATTCAGTTCTGCCATTTTTTTTATCAAAGAGATCATAAAGAAATTATCTAAAATAATATTTTCAGGAAGTTCAGTGGGTTAAAGAAAGGAAACCTCAAAAAATGAAAAATATTTTATTGTCCAAAACAGAGTGACAAGACAGGAAGAGGTTCTGCTGAGTATACAAAGCAGATAATTGTATTTCAAGTTTCTCCCTTGCTTTCCAGCTACTTGTCTGCAGGAAGTAGCACTGCTGGGAATAGCCACTTCCTGTCCTATTTTTCTTCACTTGGGATTAGAGAATCTCAGTAACTTCAAGACTGATGAGAGAGAAGACTATCTTCAACTCTTCTGTTTCTTTCACACTCAGTCATCAGATTCTAAAGGTGTTTCCCTTGCTACATGCTTTCTCTATATTCCTACCACCATCCAAGCCCAGACCCCTGATCCTTCCAGATAACTGCAACAGCCACTGTCTTACTGAACTCCAAGTTCTTGCTTCCTCAGCTCATATGTTAGTCTGTTGAACTTTTAACATTAGTGCCTAGCACACACTATCCATTCCTGTTATGCTCTTCTCTCCAGAACACAGCACACTTTTATTCATCACTCTGTGCCTTATCTTTAATCCCTTCCTATCCAAACTCAACCCATCCTTCCAGAACTTGTCCTTGCCAGGGCCCTCAAAAAGGCTTCCTTGCAGCTGTCTCTCATCTCCACTCTGCAAAATCCCTGCAACTGAACAAGTCATTGTTCATGACCTTTTCAATATGGTTCAGTTTAGTACATATCTACAGACTGATGTGTTCTCAATCACATTCTAAGCTCTTTGAGGTTAGTCCCTTTTCTTACTGCAGAGTTTTGAGCACACGAACGATTGTGAGTTCATGCATGTGAGGTTGAAGAATCAATTCTGCAAGTCTGTATGCAATTAAGGAACTTCATCTGGTTACTTAACTAGAGACCATTCTCAACTGGTAAAGAAGGCTATCGTCTTAGATGATAAAATCAGAATCCAAAACAACCTCAACAAGTTTCTATAAAATGATCAAAGAAAAAAACATACAAAATGGAGTTAAACAGTATAAAGAAGAAAAATAAATTCTACAAAATCAAGTATAATGATAAATAGGTACAAAGACATTGGGGAAAGCTGTAAGAGTCCTAGGAGTTACCAGATGAACATAAATGATCACATAATCATAAATTGGCCTATATTTAAAGATGCCATGGGATTCTAAACTAAAATTCTTATTAAGCCTCTACCTAACAGACCCTCACTGGAAGAATATATGTAATTTAGTTCCCCACAATACTTAGAAAATTTAAAAATTCCAAAGTTGAAAGTGACAAAAACTTATGTCTAAATAATGGGTATTATGGGAGAAAATTTTTTTTTTGAGACAGGTCTCACTATATAGTTCAGGATAGCTTTGAGTAGCCCAGGCTGACCTCAGACTCAAATCAATTCTCCTGTGTCAGCCTCTGTAGTGGATAGAATTACAGGCATGCAGCACCACACCTGGCCCTAACAGGAAATTTTAAAAAGACAAACATAATTTGGAGCTAAAAGAAAGATGTGCTTTTAGGTATACAAAAGAATTTCTATCTAGAAAGTAGTGACCAGTCAGGGGTGGTGGCTCACGCCTGTAATCCCAGTACTCGGGAGGCTGAGGCAGGAGGATTGTTGTGAGTTTGAGACCAGCCTGAACTACAAAGTGAGCTCAAGGCCAGCCTGAACTGCATAGCAAGACCCTGTCTCAAAAAGACAAAAAAAAAAAAAAAAAATCACGTAGAAAGTAGTGACCTACTATGATCGTTATCAAGAAGAAATAAAATAGATTCTGATAAAAACTAGGGAGCCATTCTCTAACACTTATCAAAAGAAGATATATTAGGATACTTATTATACCAGGTGGCTAAAGTACATGTCTTCAGAGGGTTCCCACTACATATTCTACAATTTCTGTTTATTCCTAAAATCCCTTTCCACTCCCTATTTCCAACCCTACTTCCCAACTTAGAATGGCATTCTCTCTTCCCATGAGTCTACTCCTCACCGCTCCTTTGAAAATGTCTGAGATTCTCCTTTGGGTTCATCTGCTCCTGAAGTCCCAGATATGGGTTTCTTGCCCTCTCTTTCTTGGGTCCACCGCTGGGCTGAGGTTCCACTGATTCCTGCTGAACACTTAATAACTCTTGTGATGATTTTAGAGATGTCATCTTCTCCAGATACACTTCCTCCCCCTTTACAGAGACTGTGAGCTGGAAACAAGACCCATTTATTGTCATTCAAGGTTATGAGGAATAAGCCCAGAGATTAATACCCCAAAAGCAATCTACAGCACAGCTAGAATTACAGAGGTGAGGAGGTTACAGCAAAGAAGGGTCTTACTCCAATACCATCAGTTTATAGCCTCTAGAACTCCAGAAGGAAAAAATCAAAATGGTAAACCTAACTACAGGCTGAGAAACATTCTTTCTCTAGTAAATAGGAAACTAGTAAAATTAAAAACAACATTGTGTCAGGGTAGACAATGACACATCCAGGTAGCACCTCCGGACATGTGCTATCTGAAAAAGTTATCCATTCCAGACCAGAAAAGTAAGTATTGCTAGATCAGAAGTATAAGGGAGACTGTTTATACTTTAAATTTATACCTTGCCACTTCCCAGTTCTAAACTACCCTCCCTTCTCACCGAATATCCAGGTCTTCCAGGTCCTCTTTCTAAATCTTCCACCAGAGTCACTGCCTCCTCTCCACTCTCTGGACATTGTTCCTGTACCCAATTCTGGATCTCCCCAGGCAAGATGGTCAGGAACTGCTCTAGCACCAACAGTTCTACAATCTGCTCCTTGGTGCGCACTTCTGGCCTTAGCCAGGAACAGCAAAGCTCCCAAAGTTGACTGAAAGCCTCTCGGGGTCCAGCCACCTCCTGGTAATGGAACCTCCTGAAGCGCTGGCGGAAGGCTTCAGAGTTGGTGCCATTCTCTCTCAGAGTGGGTTTGGGCATCATTCACAGCACAAAGCAGCTTTCTTCCACTTAAGGGCCTGGGTTCCAGGAATGATACCTATCTTTCCATGTCCTTGGAGAATCAACTGCAGATGAGGCTCTCTCTGTAAGGGGAGTTGCTTCCTAGGGTAGAGAGAGATGGCACCATCAATATATTTATATATCTAAGTCTTGCCAGGGCTGGCTCACGTGAGGCAGCACCATCTTCAGGGCAAGTCGACAATGAGCAAAGACTTTTCAAAAGCTGTATTTTTGGGCCACACTTAAGGCAGTCTCAATAAGCTACTGGAAGACAAAACTACTGTCTGCACCTATTCTGTCTTCCCCAAATCTGAGCACACTGAACTTCCCAGATCAGTGTTGCACAGTGAGTTCGAATTATGCGGGCCACCTGGAGCTCGAAAGGATCTTAAGGTGTCGTTGTTATGTAGGATGCCCAGGAAGAGCAGTGGAAGCCCCCTGGATCTCAGCGGTTACCCTTCCCTTCCCCTCCATCTGCCCCGCCCCTCAGGCTCGAACTATCAATTCCTGCCCCCATACAAACTAGAGGGCTGAACGCCGGGCGTGTGTTTTTCCCTCGCAGCAGGAGTGACCAGTGAGGGTGTGGGACTAATGACGGGAGGCCTCGAGCGTTGGAAGAAGCTGGGTAGCTCCTGGAGCGAGCAACACCCGGTTCCGCGCTTGTGAAAGTCACACTGATCCGTGAAGTGACGGGCCCGAGGGGCAGTAAGAACGGGTCTCTTGGGACGAGCGCGGCCGTGGCGGGGCTCCGAGGGCTGTAGGGTCCGGGAGCGGCGGCTGAGGCTTTCCGGCCTCTTTTGTCTTCGCGCCCTCCGGCCGGGTCACTCAGACGCTCAGGACAGCAGTTCCTCCAGAGGCCTCAGACCTGGCTGAGGCGTCCTGAAGGCAACTTGGCCCATGCCCGGGCGCGTGTCCCTCTCGGGCTGCCCCTCGGCCCACTTGCAACCCTGCCCCCCTGGCCAGCCTCACCCCCTCAGGGTCCGGCCTAGCCCAGCTCTCCTGGTGCCTAGTCAGGCTCCCAAGCCGGAAGTGCGACCAGGAGCCGCGGGACCCCGAGAGCGCATGCGCGATGCAACTCTTGCCCCTCCCTCTAAGCGCGCCTGGATAGTGGAAAAGAGCGAGTCCCCTGAGGCCGCGCACTTCCGGGACGCGACGCCGGCCCCTCCCCCGCCGCGATTCCGCTTCTCCAGCTGAGGGGTCCTGCGAGTTAAGACTAAGTGGTACGCGCTGGTTCCTGCAGAAGGAAGAGCGCTCTGCCCGTCTGTCGGCTGGAGGCGTGCTGGAGGAGAGGACGGCGTATCCAGGGACTCCCAAGTGTGCTGGGGGATGATTCATGAATTGCTTCTGGCTCTGAGCGGATACCCGGGGTCCATTTTCACCTGGAACAAGCGCAGTGGCCTGCAGGTACTAATTAGCAAGGAGCGGGAAAACCTGGGAGCCAGTGTCATGTGGAGTCCGAGGGACCTTGGGGCGGGGCTTGGCTACATGACAGGAAGGCAGTGCCTAGGGTTTTGAAGGGACTGTGGACTCCTGAACCAGCCGGGACTGGACGAGAAATGGAGGCAGACCCCAGAAGCTCCGCCTGTGTTGTGGGTGGGTACTAACCTGAGGGAGGAAGCACATGCCTGTAACCCCAACATCCTGGGAGGCTGAGGCAAGAGGATGGGAAATTCAGGCCCAGCCCAGGGAATTTAGCGATTTAATGAGACCCCCTCTAAAAGGGCTGAAGATAAAGCTTAGCCTAGTGTGAAAACCCCGGGTTCAGTTCTCAGTGTGGGGGTGTGTGTAAGGGAGACACTTTCTCCTGTATTTTCACTTGAGTTCTACTTCAGACAGTTTTGAAGTCTTGTCCAAATACACAGCGCTCAAACCACCACTGCCCTCATCAGTTTTCGTTGAGTATGTTCGAGAGAGCGTGTATTGTTTCCCAAAGCCATTACACCTTTCCTGGGAAGTTTTGGCACAAGGTGTAGAATTTCTCCGAGCTTCTTGTAAACAGAAATGTAAATGTATATGTGATAGATATTGCACACATGCAGTATCTCATATTCTCACAACTACCTTTATTCATTTTACAAGTTAACCTAGGCTCACAGTGTAGTTTTGAACCAGTTGTGTCTGACTGTAGTATCTGAGCTATTCTTGTCTAATTCTGCTTCAGTAATGTCACGTAGTGCTGGCTTTGGCAGCACATACTAAAAACAGTAATGTCACCTAATGTTCTCAGTAACCTAGTAATTTGGGTCTTGTTAGCCCTGGTTTGCAAATGACTAAATTTGAAGCCCAAATCATTTTATACCTGCTAATCCTAGCAGCAACAAGATTGGGAATGTAAAGCTGGTTGTGGTGGCATTCACCTGTAAACCCAGCACTCTGGGAGGCTGAGGCAGGAGAATCCTCGGGAGTTCAAAACCAGCCTGAGCCATGTAGTGAGGTTAGAGCCAACTACAAAACGAGAGACCCTATCTTAAAAAAAAAGAAAAAAGGAATCTAGGTCTGTCTGATCACAATGTATTCCTAGCAGAACTGCCATTATAGGCTGTGAAGAAAAGAATTACATTGTTAGTATATAAAACCTATATATCAAACAGATTCCTGTTGTTCTTTATGAATGTGAATCTGGGGTTTGGCAGCTTAGCTGAGTTTTTCAAATTATTACTTTCAGTATGTAGATCTTTGAAGACTGAATTGGCATATCACTTTCCCCCCTGGAATTTACCAAAATGCTGTTTACATAGGAGGAAATGTTCAGGAAGTATTTGTGGGTGTTGAACTGTTTCAAGTTAAAAGAGGTAACAGAATGTAAGATAGTTGGGGAGGCTGAAAAGAGAGCCACAAATAAATCATCTTTCTTTCTTACAAAAAAGCCTCAAGCAGATATTTTCCTCCTTTTCATTCCTAAAATCTCAGCTTTAAAGTTACCTCAGAAAGTTTCCTGGCCACATCTTTAAATTATCTTTCCCTTATGCATTAATCTGTATCACAGCAACTTCTTTCTAGTGCTATCACAGTTAGTAACTATTTACTGTAATATCCTATTTACAGTCCTTTTCCTAAATAGGTTGCAGAGACCACAGTATGATCTTTGTTCATGTACTCTGAGCACCTACCACAGTTCCTGCCATATAATAGGTGTTCAGGTATTTGTGGAAGAAAAGATAAAAAGTGTGCAGCAAATACTGCATACTTTCCACAGAGCAGTATTTTTCACATTTGATTAAAGGGGAAAATTGTCATGGATGTCCAGTGTTCATGAAAATTATTTTCATTGTAATATTGTACATCCACATATTGTGTGTCCACATGAAACTATGTATAAACTCAAGCATGATGCTTTTAACTATAAAAGCAATTTATTTTACAAATTAAATGTAAACAAAACTAAATTATTAAACTTGAATTAATACTACTATAAGAAAATTTCTCAACTTTGGCACTTTTGCCACTTTGGTCTGCATATATCTTTTATCATGGGCTTTGTCCAGTGCACTGTAGGATGCTAAGCAGCATCTGTGGTCTCTGCCCACTAGTTGCCAGTAGCACCCACCCAATATGACAACCAACAGGAAACACAATTGCCCCTGACTGAGAAACACAGATCCAGTGTGGCACAGAATATTGTTTTCCTAGGATTAAATTGGCAACATTGAGTTTATCTGATTCTGTTATATATGAATGTTAGCATAGTGGAAAGGAACATATATTGCAATATAGGTGAACCTTGAGAATATTATGCCCCATAAAATAAGCCAGTCACAAAAGAACAAAATTGAATGATTTCACTTCTGTGAGGTAAAGTAGTTAAATTTATTGAAATAGAAATAGAGTGGTAGTTTCCATGGGTAGAAGAGAGGATTGTGGGGAGTTAACATTTAATGGGTTCAGTGGTTTATTTGGGGTAAATGAAAAAGTTCTAGAGATGGATCGTGGTGATAGTTGCACAACAGTGTGGATATACTTCAGTGCCACTGAACTTTACATTTAAAAATGGCTAATCTGTCATGTGTATTTTAACATAAACATGTCATATGTATGTCCTGTTTAAGAAGTTGGGAACTTAGGGCGCTGGGAAACCAAGCAGCCAGCTCACTACCCTGGGAAGTGGCTGTGGCCCAGCAAGCCGTGGCCACCCCAGGGCGAGAACCATTAGCATCTCCTGAGGTCCACTCCATGTTGGAACTTAGGGCACTCAGAAACCAAGCAGCCAGCTCTCCATCCTGGTAAGTGGCTGTGGCCCAGCAAGCTGCGGCCACCCCAGGGTGAGAAACATCAGCATCTCCTGAGATCCGTGCCATGTTGGAATTTAGGGTGTTGGGAAACCAAGCAGCCAGCTTGCTGCCCTGGTAAACAGCTGTAAGCCTACCAGCGCATGGGCTGAGATTCAGACATCCCCCACCTCCACCACCACCATTAGCAAGTGGGAGCCAGAGATCTGAGCATCTCTTGCAAGGCTGACTTTATGCAATATAGCAAATAAGGGGGATTTCCTTCTACCATCTCTTTGAAGGCAAATATTTTTATCACTGTTTTGCTTTGTTCTGATTAATGATATTGCTCTATTCAATATTCTGTTTTGTTCTATAATGTTCTGTATTTCCTTTGATTCTGATATACCTGATTGAAAAAACAACTATTGTGAAGAAAAACAAGATATACTATGGTACCTATTACTGTTATCCCAGTAACCTGCTGTGAAATTCTGTACCAATTTCACCACACTGTCTCACTTGACTTTGTTCTGTCTTGTTCTGTGGTATTTTACTACTTTAAAAATAAATAAATAAATAAATAAAAATTTTAAAAAGTTGGTGGAAAGAGTGTATTTTTCCAGTACTTTTTTCAACTTGAACTGCTCTAAACCTTTTTTTATAGCATATTAAGCTGTCATTTGACCTTCATTTAAATTAAAAATACAAGTGTGTGCTACTTTTTCATCACTGTGATGGAATAGCTGATAGAAACAGCTAAAAGGAGAAAAGGTTTATTTAAGCTAACAGTTTCAGAGGGTTCAGTCCATGGCTAGCTGGCCCCCTTGCTTTAGGCCTGTGATGAGAGAGAACAATTAATGGCAGAAGGTTGTGACAGAGGGAAGTTGCTTATCTTGTGGTAGCCAATAAGCAGGGAGAACAAGCCAGAAAGGATCCTGGGAACCAGATTTAGCCCCCAGGATCATGCCTCTATAATCTGCTCCCTTCAAGGAGGCCTCACTTCCTTTTTCTGTCATTTGCCAATAATGCCATCAGATGAGTAGATTAATCCCTCAAGATTCAATCACCTTCCCAAAGCCCCTTCTCTGAACACAGTATTTTTAGAGGGCATTTTAGATCTAAACCTCACAAAATGCAAATATAAATAAATTTATATACCTACCTTATAAGATGTTTCTACATATTTAATTATATTTACATTAATCTTAGATATTTATTTGCATGAAAACAAAATTTTCAATTTCATAGATTGTATATAAATTCTAATTGTATATCTGAAAAACGCTTGGGGTCTGCAGATCCCTCTTTGAGCAATACTGATGAGACTTTGCTGTAGCAAACCCACTGTTATTACACACCATTTTGTATTGTTTGAATTCTTTATCATATGGTACCTATTTTAATAAGCAAGCCATTAGGTTGAAATGTTTGGAAATACTTTTGCTACTTAAGGAAATACTTTTCCTTAAGTAGACATCTTAAGGAAAAGAAAAGAAAAAATAATAGGAAAAAGTAGATAGTGTGAAGCATTTGAAGTATCCTAAAAATGTAGAACAGTGACTAACAGCCATCTATTTTTTGTCATTGTCCCTTTCTTACAGGTGTCCCAGGATTTCCCATTTCTCCACCCCAGTGAGACCAGTGTCCTCAACCGTCTCTGCCGGCTTGGCACAGATTATATCCGCTTCACCGAGTTCATTGAACAGTACACAAGCCATGTGCAGCAACAGGTGGGACCCTGTTCTGGGATGTGTACCCTCAGAAGGCAGGACCTTCTGTTGTGCTTTCAGTGAACTCACTGGGGAGCCATATGAAATAAATTATGAATTTCTCATCATTGGAAATATTCAAGTCAAGGCAGTATCTATTGTTTTATAAAAGAGAAAAACAGCCTGTCCTGTATTTTGATGACTATGTTATTTTATGTCATGCGATATGTGAATTCCTACCTTCCCAAATTCTAGATCTCTGTAGTACTTCTTTTAAAAAAATATTTATTTCCTCTTTAATTTTGTAATAAATGAAATTATTCAGTTTTCTGAAATGACCCAAGATTAGAACAAATTGGCTGGTTGTAAGCCAGTCTGTTCTGTTTTGCCCATGTCCATGTTGGTCTTAGTATGGCTGTGAATGTTTATCTTCAAGAACTGCCAGTATCCTTTTGCAGTGTCCACTAGCTATACCCTGCTTTCTAACCCTTGAGCCTGACCCTCCTACCACATTTGTTGCTAGATTCTTCTGTCCAACCAATTACTTCCAGGGCTTGATCATCCAGCCAGTATATAGCCAGAAAACCTATTTATAGCCTCTAGTTAGCTGTTAACTATTTCTACAACAAACAAACAAACAAACAAACAAAACTTGCTGGTTTCCTAAAAGATAAGCTATATTTATATATAATCCATGATGAGAGTCTCACATCCCCCCAACACTGGCCACCAGATTCATATTATTGGTGAACTGCTAAGTCAGGCAGGAGATAGAAGGTTCAAAAGGATCAAGTTCATTTTTTATTCAGTAAAATATTTGCCTGGTTCAAAAGATTGTGCTATGAGCTGAGATACAGAGATTAGTCAAGTGTGATCCTTACCTTTATAAACCTTGTACTCTAGTGAGGGTGACACCTAAACAAAAGTACAATTCAAGCATTAAGTAGAAATAGCATTAAAGCAGCAAGATGGAGCTGTGAGAGAGAGAGAGAGAGAGAGAGAGAGAGAGAGAGAGAGAGAGAGAGTTAGTTTCGCTGGGTCCTGCAGGAACAGTGGGTGTTTGTCAGAAAGGTGAGGCACACAGTCATTAGCAGAGCACGAGTCCAGTTTTCACAGAGGCAAGAAAAAGAAGACACATTTGGTGAACTATGGGGAGTCTGAAAATGAGATGCAGCTGGAAACTGAAAGATAATTTTGGAGAAATAGAGATGGATCAGATGAATTTGGATATTACTTTTAGTATTAGTCACTGATGGGTTTTAAGCTAGAAACAATAAGGTCAGAATTAAGTTGTAGAAAAATCTTCACTGATATAGAGTGCTGTCTATTCGATTGTAACGCTGGGGACTGTTTCAAAAATTGAAATACCACAGTTTAAAAGATCAAAGGAGCTGGGCATAGTGGCACATATTTGTAGTCTCAGCTCTGGGAATCTGAATAAGAGGATCTCAAGTTTGATCACAGTCTGGGCAACTAAGTGACAATACTGTGTCTCAAAAAATAAAAAAGAGTTGAGGTTACAGCTCAGTGAAGGTCCTAAGATTAATCCCCAGAATGCAAAATTAAATTTAAGTGTCAGTGGTAAAAATCTTTATCTTCGTCTGAGTTTTCTGTCACTGAAGCACTGCTTTGATATGGAATCATTTAATCAAAAACATACCATTGACAAAGGATAATATCTTCCTCTTTATCTTTCCAAGGACAATGTCTGCTCAGGTTTAGGGCCTGAGCTAAGAAGTTGACTTCTCTCTGTTTGATTTCAGGATCACCACCCATCTCAGCAGGGCCAAGGTGGGTTACATGGAATCTACCTAAGGGCCTTCTGCACAGGGCTAGATTCAGTTTTGCAGCCTTATCGCCAAGCACTACTTGATTTGGAACAAGAGGTAAGAAAGAAGAGATATAGGTAGTACCTCTGAGACAGTGGATTTGAATGTGTTCTAGAATTTGAGATGCCCTTTGATAAGGTCAAGTAGGCAAGACTTAGCTATGTCCTGTGTAACTGGAGTGGGTGCAGTGTTCCATCATTGCCCATGCCAGGGTTGGAATTGCTTATAGATCATGCAAGAGGTTCATGAGTTTATAAGAACTCTGACTTTGGTTTTTTTAATCACCTAAAATATAATAATGGCATATAAGTTATCAGTTTTAGATAGCCTGGAGCTAGTACCAAGCCCATTCTCAGATTCTTTTTTAGTTTCATAGCTCAGACTGGTTCAAGGTATTTTAAATGGATCGCTAACCAGATTTTGTTTTTAATTGCAGTTCCTGGCTGACCCTCATCTCTCCATATCACATGTCAATTACTCCTTAGATCAGGTATGCTGCCCAAATAACAAAATGCCTTGGAATTCACTGATACCATTAGAGTAACTTAAGTTATGACACGGTTTTTGAGAACTTATGATGTCAGAACCTAATATTTTACATTGCATGCCTTTTGCATACTTTACTAGATCAGAACTACTTAGAGTTCCCAATTAAATTAATACTTATATCTCATATTGGTGCTTTTTTAGTGACATCAATATTGACAGTTATGCCAGCCTTAGATGCAGGAATAGCTTCTGTCTGCCACCTTTTCCTGTTTGTACCTAACCTCCTCATCAGATTATTTTAGGATAGTAGATCTTGACTGTTCAGAGTATTGCCATTTATCTTAAGTCGGGCTACACAAAAACAAAAGCATATCCTGAATTTATTTTCTCCACCACATTTGATTATATACTCTTAATTGTTATTTACTTTGCAGTTCCAGCTCCTTTTTCCCTCTGTGATGGTTGTAGTAGAGCAAATTAAAAGTCAAAAGGTGAGAACTTTCCTTTTTCCTTTTGTTCTGGTAAAAAGAAATATTGTTAGTGTTACCCTACATTCTTTTTGGAAGAGCTTAGTTTTTAGTTTTTATTGTTGATTCATTCAAAATTATCTATTTATATATCATGCTAAGTGCCAAGAATGCAAAAAATAAGATATTGTTCTGTCTGTAATCACATCCTTGTTTAGAAGAAAGGAAATGTTGCTGGGGTGAAAAAAAATGCCATGGAAGTTTGGAGGTGCGGGCAATTTGCAGTAAAGGTTTAGAACTGTAAGGTGTGGGTCTTGGTGGAAAAATAGAAAGATAATCCTTAGAAATAAGATGATAAATTTATGGTTAAGGTGCTGGCCATTTTCTGAGAATTATGAAATCACTTGGTAAAACCCAGATACTTTATTCTTGTCATAAGCTTTCATCATATGCACTGAAAATTTATTAGAGTCCCCAATATGAGGAGAATGTCTTTTCTGGGAATAGTTAATAACTGAAGAATAAATGCTTTGAGATTTTATATTAAAAGAAGAATTTGTTCTCCTATTGGACCAAATGAACAAATGGATTAAACATGTTTAGCCCTAGTCTCCATGTTTTCAAATTCTTGAATTTGTGCCTTAGCTTATTAAGAATGTGCACCCTAATGAAAATAATCAGTTAATTTGTCTCATTGCTAAATTTGCTCTGTGACTAGGAATCTTAAAGTGCTATACTATATACATGTTGTACTCACAAAACCAGGAAGGAGCTATTTGTGGTCCTTCAAAATAGATTGTGCTTATGAAGTGACAGATGCAGCTTTGTCATCCTCTTTGAGTGTACCAGGCACTTGGCTGTGACGGGTTCACACGGATGGAGTAAATGGCAGAGCTGGGATATAAACCCATGTCTACCTAACTTTTGAAGACTGCTGTAGATCATATATTACCCTATTCCCAAAGTGGAAAGGGGCCTTCTAGGTGAGTGGAGCAGTGGTGAGAGCATAGGGTTCCCTGCTCCACTGCACATCTTAGTTGACTTTAGTTTCCATCGGCTGGGGAAGGAGAGTGGACAATGAAGAGTGGGATTATAGGTGAGTGAATCTTCCTTCCTACAGGATGATCATAGAGAAACTGGTGTGCTGAGGCTGTATACAGAGTTTGAAATATGAGGTGATCAGGAACACAGGCTAAGTGTGAGAATGAGCTGGACTGCAAATAAGCACAAAGAAGATTGTGTTAGGAGTGATGGGAATTATGAAACTGGGTTATGGTGATGGCTACACAGTGCGATAAATTAAAAACTTAAATAATTAAAATAGATGGGCTTTATATAAATGATACCTTTTTTAGAAAAGCATGAAAGACATAGAGGCAGTGTATTTTGGAGAAAGTATATATCTTTAGTGGTCTGAACCAAAAAAAGTGAGCTTTTCTTGGCTTTAGAATGCCAACCTTGGGCTGGGGATTTAGCTCAGCAGCGTAAGCGCCTGCCTTGCAAGCATGCGGTCATGAGTTCAATCCTCAGTACCGATTAAAAAAAATTAAAAAAAAAAAGAATGCCAACCTTAAATGCTTATGATTTCCTTGGAGCACTGGTTCCCATGCACTCTCCTGTGTGGTAGACTCTCTGGGAAGGGTGGTGAAGACAGAATGCTGAGCCCTGACCTAGTTCGCACCGTCCTGAGTCCAAAGGTGATACTGATGATGCTGGCAGGAGGGGGTCTGTCTGAGAACCACAATGTGGAAATCGTGTAAGACAGTTTATCTCCATTCTCTACTGGATTGTCCCCTCTTGGAATACAGAATATGAGTTTGTATTCAATGAACTATTAAAAGGAATCCAATTTAACAAGACTGTATTTTCCACAGATTCACGGTTGTCAGATCCTGGAAACAGTCTACAAACACAGCTGTGGCGGTCTGCCTCCTGTTCGAAGTGCATTAGAAAAGTATGTTGTGACTTAATTCAGGGTTGGGGTGAGGGAAGAGTTAATGACCAGGATAGAAAAGCCCCCTGGGCATAGAAATCCATACAATCCTTATAGTGGCTCAGGCATTGCAGAAAGTGTTGTAAAGTGAAGAATCAAAGTCAGGATTAACTGCTGGGTGACCTCCAGCTGTCATTTTTAACTTCTGGAGCTCATTGTCTTGCAGGATTCCCATTTATATATACAGAGTCCTGCTTGCTGTGTTCATACACATGTACTAGGAGTTCTTAAAAATATTTATATTTAGGCCGGGGATTTAGCTCAGCTGCATAAGTGCCTACCTGGTAAGCACGAACGAGGTCCTGAGTTTGATCCCCAGTACCAAAAAAACAAAAAACAAAAATATTTATATTTAATAATTCTATTATGCTATTTAGGAATTTTTTTTCCTAACAAAATTATTTAAAAGAAGGTGTTTAGGTGTGTGGGATTGATGATCATATTTCTAGGTTCTTGTTGGATTGTTGAACAGATCTGTTTGCACTCTCACTGCTTTAGTGTCCACTTTGTATGCTTTAATTCTGTAACTTGAATAACTATTTCTAAAAGAACAATATGTAATTTATCAACTAGTGATTTCTTACTGTTTATCTTCTTTTCTAAAAATTCTGTAATATTTCTACCTTTTTCCTGTTTTTTTTTTCTCTTTAAAAAAAAAGAAAGAACTATGTACACATGTGTTCACTGCAGTGTTGTCTTCTATACAGGAAATTAGAAAATTATTAGCAATAGAAGAAAGGCTAAATAAAGATATGTTCACTAGATATACTATAAACCCACTGGAAGACAATCCCATAATAAAATGCATGGCATTGGAGGGGTTCGAGATTCTCCAGATGAAGTTCTAAACTTCTTGCTTCTCCCTTTCCTCAGAGTTTTGGCAGTGTGTCATGGAGTCATGTATAAGCAGCTTTCAGCCTGGATGCTTCACGGACTTCTCTTGGACCAGTATGAAGAGTTCTTTATCAAACAGGGTCCATCTTCTGGCAGTATCAGTGCCCAGCCAGAAGAGGATGAGGAGGACCTGGGCATTGGGGGACTGACAGGAAAGCAACTGCGAGAGCTCCAGGACTTGGTGAGAGCCCAGTAAGCAGCTAGAATTCTCCACCAGGAGTCAGCAGTGTTTAAAGCTAATCCCTCCTTTTTTCATCATACTCTGGCATCTTCCGGGGACTCTTTTTTTTTTTTTTGAGGTATAGTCTTGCTATGCAGTTCAGGCTAGCCTTGAACTCACTATGTAGCCCAGGTTGGCCTTGAACTCATGATCCTCCTACCTCAGCCTCCCAAGAGCTGGTCCATATACTCTTTATGTGTAAACACTGGACTTTCTTTATGCTAGTGTGAGACTCTAAGTGAGAAAATGTGGTTGTAGGGGGCTGGGAGTGTAGCTCAGTAGTAGAATACTTGCATTTGCCCAGTATGCATTAGATTCCATATATTATTTTTCTATTATAAGCATTTAAGAGGTAAACAGTAAATAATGTTTCTACAAACTATAGCTATCCTGTAGGCTTTAAAATGACTTCAGGGTTTTGATTAGACTCCTCAAAGTTGTGTATTATCCATATTCATTCATCCATCCATCTATCCATCTTTTTATCCATTTATCTTGTTTCATTTGAAGACCTAGTGTGTACTGGGCATGGTAAATGTCACAACTACATAGGCATATAAAAATGTTTCTGTCTTTAAGGAGCTTACAGTGTGATTTAAAATAAAGTAGACACTTGTATTATAATGTACTATGTGTTCTGAAAAACAATAATAAGCATGGGTGTTCTTGGAATATGGAGTAGTCAGAGAAGTCTCCTCAGTGGCATGTGTGTCTAAATTGCAGTGTTTAGGAGGACAGTGCAGGACATCTCTGGGCAGAGGGTACGATGTGTAAAGTTACAGAAACTGTCACTCCTTTGGGGAACCATTAGCAATTCGGTTGAAATGGTCAGGTAATATGTGAGAGATGGGAGAGGAGAGAGTAGGTGGTGGTTGACAAGGCTGCTGAGTTGAGCAGATGCAAGAGCATGAAGCCCCTTATTAACAGCAGGAAGAGATGTGAACTTGAACCTGAGAGAGCTAGGAGTCATTGAAAACTTTTAGGCAAAAGGGTAATACATTCAGATTTTATGATCACTATGGATGCTGTACAAGGAATAATTTTTTTTTATAAACCAAGATTAGATAACAGACCAGTTAAGAGTGATGGGGATCCTTAGGTGGAAAATAGCAGTGCCCTCAACTGAAGGTGGTAAGCAAATACGGAGAAGAGTGGAGAACTTGAGAGGTGTTTTGGAGGTGAAATCAATAGGCCTTAGTGATCGGTTGGCTGTGGGTGAAGAGTCAAGGATAATGCCAAGTTTCTACTGTCAGCAGTTAGGCAGTATTGATAGGGAATGTGCACTGCTGGTGTTGGGGGAGAAAGATGGATCTAATTTTAGGCATTACAGATGTGAGGAAAGGCCAGGTGTGGTGGTACATGCCTATAATCCAAGCACCTGGGAGGCTGAGGCAGGAGGATTATAGAAGTTTTAGGCCAACCTAGACTAAAAGTAGAGAGACCTAAGGGATTTGAAGAAATGTCCAGTGAGCTGAGCCTGGGGCTCATGAGAACAGTGTGGCTTTTTCTAAATCCAAAGATGGAGCCAAACATGGTGGCACACACCTGTACTTCTAGCACTTGGGATTCTGAGGCCAGAGGAGAGCTGGGAATTCCAGACTAGCCTGGGCTACATAGTGAGTTAAAGATCAGTCTGAATTGCACAGCAAGACCTCAAAAAACAATAAATAAATAGATAAAGCTAAAGATGGTATCACTAGCATGTAGCTCAGACGTTTAATCTGAGGGACATTGGTAGCTTCAAGAAGTTCTCAAAAATGTTATAATACCTGTGCATTTGCCTGGATGGTACCCAGCTTTTATAATTTGCAGAGACTGTTATGTTTAATGACTCCACAAAAATGTGATTGTCTCAGAAGAGCAGTCTACACTAGAGCAAAAGGAAAGGAGAGAGGTCTAGGAGAGGCCTGAGGAATAGCAGCAGAGCAAACATACAGAGGCCTGGAAAAAGAGCAGTTCTTGCATTGTGTGAGTAAGGAAGCTGGCTTCCTGTCCATGTTTCACACAGTGAAGGCAGGGTGAAGACTAAAATCCCAGGGTGCAAAAGCCATCTTGCCACTCTGCTTCCTGAGAATGAAATGCATCTCTCCAGCACTGCTGATTAAGAATTGTGCATGTTCAGATTTATAGTCCCTGCTTCTAAAAAATAGGAAGCAGGGGTTGAGGGAGTAACCAGGTACTTACCCCTTTCTTTTCCTTACTTCATGCTTCATCTCTGAATAGAACTGTTCCCTTCCTAGCGCCTGATTGAGGAAGAGAACATGCTGGCACCATCTCTAAAGCAGTTTTCTCTCCGGGTGGAGATTTTGCCATCTTACATTCCAGTGAGGGTTGCTGAAAAAATCCTCTTTGTTGGAGAGTCTGTGCAGATGTTCGAGAACCAGAATGTGACCCTGACAAGAAAAGGTAGGCTTCTCCTTGACCACAAGCTGAAAGTGCAGAGGCTCTCCCCACCCCACCCTGCAGGGCCCAGAGCAAGCAGAAGCCCCTGCCTCTCCAGAAACCTTGCCTAGCCTGGCTGTCTTGTCTTCTTGTGACAGAGCTTTCCTCTTCTTATAGGGTCCATTTTGAAGAATCAGGAGGACACTTTTGCTGCAGAGCTGCATCGGCTAAAGCAGCAGCCTCTCTTCAGCCTAGTGGATTTTGAGCAGGTGGTGGATGGTATTCGAAGCACTGTGGCTGAGGTTTGTTGTTTTCTTTGATTTTTTTGTTGTTTGTTTGTTTGCTTTTGTCTCTTTGAGACTGGGTTTGCTATGTAGTTCAGGCTGGCCTTGAACTCAGAGATCTTCTTGCCTCAAGGCAATTTGGCAAGACTTTGTCTCAAAATTTTAAAAAAGGCTGGGGATGTACTCAGCACAGAGGCTCTGAGTTCAAACCCAGTACTGAAAAAACAAAGACCAACTCTGTGCAAATTTAAAGCTACTTATTACTTTAACTTGATAAATTTATGTCCCAGAGGTTTACAGTGAACATGATAGTAATAGATGAGCTTTATATGCATAATCTTTTCAAGAGCCAACAAATGAAAGATATTTATTATTATGCCTTCAGTTTAAAAGTTTATTTAAACTCTCGTTCCATCTGTTTAATGTAGTATTCAAAGTCCCAGCCAAGGCAAATGTGGTGATACACATCTGTAATTCCAGCACTTTGGGAGGCTGAGGAAGGAGCCCCGCCTGGGAAATTTAGTGAGATTCTGTCTCAAAGAGGGGAAAAAAAAAAAAAAAAAAAAGAGGGGAGCTGAGGACATAGCTCAGAGTGAAGGCCCTGGGTTTAGTCTCCAGTGCTACACACATACATATAGGTACTAGCTAACCTTGTAAGAAAAGAAAAAGTTTAAAAGTTGGAAGAAAATTTCAAGACTCTTAATTATTTGGAAATGAACTGGACATCTTTCAAAAAACAAACAAAAAAAAACCTAATAGATCAACTGTTTGAACTAAGGGTAGCTAGACCTAGCAGTACACACCTTTAATCTCAGCATTTGAAAGGTTGCAGCAGGAGGATTGCTTCAAGCTCAAGCCCAACCTTGACTACAAAATGAGTTCAAGGCCAGTCTAAACTACACATAGTGAAAACCTCTCTCTCTCAAAAACAAAACAAAACAAAACAAACAAACAAAAAACCAGGGGAGCAGGGAGCAAGGATATAGCTCAGTGGCACAGTAACTTCCTGGCAAGTACAAGGTCCTGAGTTTTATTTCTTGTACAAAAAAAATCCCAAAAACTAAGAGTGCTCAGCAAGGTGCCAAGTTTAAGATTAATCTACAAAAATTAATACTACTTATGTAAGTAATACCCAGCTAAAATATAATTAAAAACTATTAAATATCTAAACAAATTTTTAAATCTTTTTATTGAAGTGCTAAAATACATATAAGAAAGCACACAGGCTGGGAGTGGTGGTGTTTATCTGTAATCCCAGTACTTGGGAGGCTGAGGCAGGAGGATTGTCATGAGTTCAAGGCTACCCTGGGCTACATAGTGAACTCAAGGCCAGCCTAAACTACACAGCAAGACCCTGCCTCAAAAAAAAAAAAAAAAAAAAACCACCACACACACACAAATCATAAATTTACAGCTTTAAGGAATTTTCTGTTGAACTTAGCTGTATAACCAGCCCCCAGGTCAAGAAATGAAACACACTAAATATTACCAGCACTTTGGAGCCCACAACCCTCTTCTACTAACTCAAAGGCCAACGCTTATTTTTGAAAAATTAAAAATGAGGGAAGGCGATAGTCCAAAAGAATGAATGCAACACATATTTGTAGAATACTTCCAACTTTCTGGGAACACTTTGTTTCATTGCTAGAAGATGATATCATTGTTACAGTAATATCCCTCAAAAAAGTCTATTATTTGCAATTCTAAGAAATTTCAAAGAATCTGAGCTTCAATTCTTTTTGTCTGTCATTTTTACAAAACTGGAAATATAATTTCTGCCAATGTATTCATTTCAGAATTTCTAAAGGAGGCCTGGGGATACAGCTCAGAGGCGTAAGTGCCTGCCTGGCAAGTACAAGGTCCTGAGTTTGATTCCCAGTACCTGGGAAAAAAAAAAAAGAACAGAATTTCTAAAGAAACAAAACCAATTTTGACATCCCCTACAACAAAATAGAAATTTCCTCCATTAATGATCCTATCCAAACAGTTGTAACAAAAATGGTAAAAGAGCAGAAATAGAGTTAATAAAAAATGAAGAAAAGACTTGAAGATATCCTGTTTAGATAGGACCCTGCCTCAGAATATAGACCAAGGTGAGATAGTGTCTTGAAGTTTTTAAAAATAGAAATAAGGATTTTAGATGATTTGGTTATTTACTTGCCCATAAGAAATCAGGTATAGTGATGCTTCATGGTTATTTTAAGGTCTGTTATTCTGTGTCTGCGTAACAGCTATCTGACACATAGAATTTTATGAGACAGTGATCAGAAAAGGAAATTATATTTTCACTGAAATTATAGGTATGCACCTCTACTCCTGGCTCACTGTTAAAATATATTTTTAAGACTTACCCATAGCCAGATATGTTGCCACATGCCTGTAGTCTCAGTACTTGGGAGACTAAGGCAGTAAGATCGCTTTGACTTTGAGACCAGCCTGGGTTACAAAGTGAGTTCAAGGCCAGCTTGAATTATGAATCAAGACCCTGTCTCAATACGACAAAAAAAGAAAAAAAATTAACCATAAATAATCCTGATTTATCATCTGCCCCTTTGGTACCATTGAAGTCACAATTTCTTATGTTGAGCCCTTTTTGGTTTCACCTATTCATTTTTAAATTTCTGATTGGGTTTTCAAATGTTGAATCTTCCTGGGCAAAGGTCTACTCAATTGCGATTATTTTATTTTTTAATACACTACTGGACTTGTTTAGCCAGTATAATATTTAGAATTTTTGCATGTGTATTCATTAGTAAAATAAGACTGTTCTCTTCTGTCTTATTCTTAGGTAGTGTTGGAATAAGATTATATAAGCTTTATAAAGAGAGCTAGGTAGCTATCGTTTCTATTTTTTAGAATAACTTATATAAGACAAAATGTTACTTAAAGGTTAATTGAACTTTTCTGAAGAAAAATCTAAGCTACTTTTTTTAGGAGGGAAAATTTCAGATTGTCTATTTAAAACGTATTGACAAAACTTTTTCAAAACAATTTTGGCATTTTCCTATGAACTTGTCCATTTCTTCTAGGACTTACCTTATGTTTAAAAATCTCTCCTTGTCTGTGGTTATTTACATTTTATTTCACATTTTATCTGAATTTTCTCTTTTATTTAGTCTTTAACCTATTTAGTAAGATTAATGAAACTATTAAAATCGCTTTTGTTTTTACTGTTCTTTAGTTTTCTGTAGTTCACTGATACCTGCCTTTCTATTTTCTTCTTTTTTGTGTCTTTTAACTTAAAAGCTTTTACAGGATTTTTATCTTACTTTTGGTAGTGCTGTGGCTCAAATCTAGGACCTTGTGCATATTAGACAAGTTCTCTACTGATGAACCACATCTCCAGTTTTAAAAAAATTGTAACTGCTACATAAAGGGAAAGTTGCTGGGCACAGTGGTACAGACCTGTACTCCCAGCAACTCAGGAGGCTGAGGCAGTAGGATCATAAATTCAAGGCCAGCGTAGGCAACTTAGCTAAACTTTGTCTAAAAAAAAAAAAAAAACCCAAAACCAACAAATGTATTTCAGCGGCAAAGCACTTGCCTAGATTGAACCCAGATTAAACCCTGGGTTCAATCTCTAGTGCCACAAAGAAAAAAAAAACTTAATCTACTAGTCACAAAAAGTTGTACATTTAATGAGGTTCCATGCAATGTTTCAATATATGTATATATTACATGATGTATGATTCAGGTCAAACATATTTATGCTTCTTTTTTTTTAATTGTTAATTAATTTATTTTTTGCCTTTTTGAGATAGGATCTAGCTATGCAGTTCAGGCTGGTCTTGAGCTCACTTTTTAGAATAAGCTGATATCAAACTTGTAACGATCCTTCCTGCCTCAGCCTCCCGAATGCAGGGATTACAGGCATGTGCCACCATGCCCAGCTTTATCTGTTTCTTTATGGCAAAATTTTTCAGAATCCTTTCTTCTAGCTTTTTGAAATGTGCTGTACATTATTGTTATTTCTAGTCACAGTGCAATAGCACAGCATAACTCCTTGCTCCTAACTGTAACTTACTGCTCAACCTGTCCCCATCTGTCCCCACCCTATTCCCACTCTCCCTGCCTCTGGTAAACACCAGTGCACTCTTGAGTTACAGCAGCTCAGCTTTTTAAGATTCCGTGTGTCAGTGAGATCATGCAAAACTTGTCTTTCTGTGCTCAGCTTATTTTACTTAACATAATAGTCCCCAGTTTCACTCACATTGCTGCAGATGACAGGATTTCATGAATGGCTCAACAATATTCCATTGTGTCTGTGCCGCATTTTTCATCTATCATGGACTGATAGACCCTTAAGGAGTTTCCATTTCTTGGTTCTGGTGACTGGTGCAGCAGCAAACATGGAAGTGCAAAAGGCTCTGTGGCCAACTGATTTCATTTCTTTTGGATGTGTACCAGGAGTGGGGCTGCTGGCTCATACAGTATTAATATGGTTAAATTTTGGAGAACTTCCACATTCTGCTAATTTATATTCCCAAAAGTTGTGAGCATCGCCTTTCTCCACATGCTTGTTATCCTGAGTCTTTTTAACAATGACCATTCTTACTGGTGAGATGATTCTTGTGGTTTTAATGTGCATGCCTCTGATAATTAGTAATGCTGAGCATTTTTCATGTGCCTGTTATCTATGTATATATCTTCTTTTAAAACATGTCAGTGTAGGTTTATTCTCCTTTTTTTTTTTTTTTTTTTGGTGTGGTACCAGGGATTGAACTCATTCTCCTTTTTTTTTTAAATTGGTTTTTTGGGTTGTTTGCTCTTGAGGCTTTGGATTTCCTTGTATATTCTGGATACTAACCCCTTGTCAGGTAGATAGTTTGAGACTATTTTCTCCCATTCTGTAGTTTTTTTTCTTTAGTGGGTTGATAGTTTCCTTTGGTGTGTCGAAGCTCAATTTGGATGCCCATTATTTTTCTTACGCGATTGCTCTAGCTAAAACTGCTATGTTGAATGAAAGACTGAAAGTGAGCATCCTTGTCTTGTGGTTCTTAGCTTTCAGTTTTTCCCTATTCAGTATAATGGTAAGTGTCAGCTTATTATATCGGTACCAGGGATCAAACTCACGACCATGTGCTTGCAAGGCAGATGCTTATGCTGCTGAGCTAAATCCCCAGCCCTGGCTTATTATAAATATTTTTATTTATGAAGTATAATTTTTCTCCACTTAATTTGTTCTTTTTGTTGTTGATTTGTTTGCTTTTTGAGGAGCGATCTTACTGGGTGACCCAGGCTGGCCTTTTATTTATAATCCTCCTCCTGAATTGCTGGAATTACAGACATGCACTACTGTGCCCAGCTTCTGATTTTTATGTGAGGTGATGCTAAACTTTATCATGTCTTTTCTGCATCTGAAATGACCATATGTTTTTGACCTTTGTTCTAATGATGTGCTTTGATTTAGACTACATTTATTGATTAGCATATATTGAATCATCCTCGCATCCCTGGGATGAAATGACTACCACTTGATTGTGTTAACTAGTCTTTTCAATGTGTTGTTGGAGTTGGTTTGCCATTATTTTGAAGATTTTTGCATTTGTGTTCATCAAGAATATTAGTGTGTAGTTTTGGGTTTTTTTTTTTTTTTTGGAGTGTGTTGTCCTTTGGTTTTTGAGATCTGGGTAATACTGACCTGATAAAATATTTGAGTGTTTTTATCCTTTATATTTTGGGGGCAGTTGCAGCAGGTGCCCTGGACAGTCGCCACAGAGCTCTGATGTTCTAAGGGCCCTTCTGAGACACTCTCGGTGGGTCTGGGGTAAGGCTGCTATGCTCTGAACCCACTAGTTTCTGGAAAGGCACTGCTCTCAGGGAGGATGGATCATGGAGTTCCTGCACTGCTGATGATAGCGGGTGAGAGGTACCTCAGTGTTGCCGGGGAGATCTGGAAAGTCCCTAGGTAGGTCCGTGCAGTCGGGTTGCCCTGCATGGTGTACCTTTTACCCTTCACAGGCCCAGTTATTTTGGCCAAGGAGCTTATATTCCCCTGAGGACGTCAGCTACTTTGTCTAGAAATGTTGCTGTAGGAAGGTCAGGGGCTACTTCATACTTTGTGATTTTGGGCAGGAGGTGGGGGGCATCACTTAAGGGCAGGAAATCTCATTGAATGTCATTGATGCTGCCTTCACTGGACAAATCCTAAAGCCAGGACTTCTCCTTCCATGTCGGCTGTACACTTAAGTTTTGCATTTTAATCATTAGCCTTGCTGAATTCTCTTACTAGTTCTCATGTTCTGTGTGTCTGTTCTTTTGGATTTCCTGTGAAGATCAAGATGATACCAGTTAATCCTGACTTTGGGGCTAGGTGTGGTGGCACACACCTGTAATCCCAGTACTCAGGAGGCTGAGGCAAGAGGATCACTGTGAGTTCAAGGCCAGCCAGGGTCACATAGTGAGTTCAAGGATAGCTTGAAATATATCACAAGACCCTGTATTAAAAAATAAATAAAATCAGGAACATAAATCTTATCAAATGCTTTTTCTGTATCTGTTCAGGTAATTGTATGGTTTTTCTTCTTAAAACTTTAAGCCAGGGATATAGCTCAGCAGTACAGTGCCTGCCTGGCAAGTGTGAGATCCTCAGTTCAATTCCCGGTGCAAAAAAGACCCCAAAAAACAACAACCATAGTGTACAAATCCATAGCTTTTACTGTATTCACAATGTTATGCAGCTATTACCACTAATTTCAGAGCATTTATATCTCATATAGTTTTGTTTACTATTAAGCTATCCATTCATTACTGGATTGCATAATCATAAACAAACATTTACTCCAGCACACTGCTGGATTTGTACAGAACCATTTTTTTGTGAGAGTTTTCAGTGTAATGAACTTCTGTTTATTGTTTTCACAGCATCTCTGGAAGTTGATGGTAGAAGAGTCAGATTTACTGGGTCAGCTGAAGGTAACTGTTCTTTTTATTCTCTTTTTTCTTTTTTGGTACAGTACTTGAACTCAGGACCTTGCACTTGCCAGGCAGGTGTTGTACCACTGAGCTATATTCCTGGCCTTCTTTTAATTAATTCTAACACCAGTACTGGCAGACACTGACTTATATTCTCTAAGCTTTCCTGAGAGCACTGATTACCTATACCTGGACTTCACAGAGACTCAGTAGGTCTTACTAAAGTGAGTTGACAGCACCTTGTGCTACAAACATCCTATATTATGGGGATTTGCTTTCCTGTGTAATACAAATATGTTACCATTGAATAAATGTTATCAAATGCAAACCAGTCATCCTGCTATAAGGAGCTGCTCACATGCTTTTCAAATACCAAATACCTGTGTGCTTCAGACCACTATGATTGGGAGTTACATGTCTCATTCCCTCAGGATAGCAAAGACCTCTGTCCCTGCTGTACTGATTTGCAAACTGAAATTCTTTTCTCAGATCATTAAAGACTTTTACCTTCTGGGACGAGGCGAACTGTTCCAGGCCTTCATTGACACCGCTCAGCACATGTTAAAAACACCGCCCACTGCAGTGACCGAGCATGGTAATTGCCCTGTGGCCCCAAAAATGTACAGCTTACTGAAGTTGCAGGGTGCTTCTTGGCTGCTACTATTACTTTTAGGCCTATTCTGCATACAAGTGACCTACTGAGTCACAGAGCAGCGTTTCCAGTGGTAGAAGACTTGCATCATACCATGGCCGTTAGTAATAGTACCTTGCCTAGTGGTACTATTACTAGGTTCTTTGTGGATGAATTGGTACAGGCGTCAGACCAGATGCTTCATCTCATCAGATGTAGCATATCTGTCTTAAAGGGCTATTGGGACTTAGTGTAACTTAACAGTATTGCATAGAATTCTTTCTGTTGTGGACAATGGAAACCTACCATGAGCTAGCCTAGTTTAAAAAGGGGAATTTAACTTGCCATTTTATCTAAAACTCAAAACTGGGTCTCCAACATCTGGAACAAGGGACTAACATACTATCAGAGTTCTCTTTCCCTGAGTCTTACTGTATCTCCTGTACTCTACTGACCTAGGACCATCAGAACATGCTTCTCCACAGTGTCTAGTAAAGGAATCATACCTGGTCTCTCTGGTAGCAAGTTCAAGAATTCCAGGGAAGTTTTGATTGGCCCATTCAAGGTCATATGTTTATTTTGTATCAATAAAGAGGTCAGACAGTAGGATGGGCTTAGTTTAGCAAAGTGTCCAACCCTACAGTTAATGGCTGTTTCCATTCAGAAGAGAGCTGGGTAAGGATCAGAGCCAAAAAGAAAAAATAAAATAGAAGGAAAAAAATACAAGACTATTTTCCCTCCAACTCAGTAAAACAATGTATTTCCACTGCACCTACATTCTTTTGGTGGCAGATACAAGAAAACCCAATTTAGAAATGTAGTTTAGTGTGATACCTTGGGTTGAATTCCAAGCACAGACAGGGACAGAAATGCAAACTGGGGGTGAGGGAGAGGACAGAAACAGAGAGACAGGCAGACAAAAGGTGGGAGAAACGAAAGAAAAAAGGGAGAGAAGAGAAATAAAGAAAATCCAATTCAAACTCACATAAACAAATTGAAAACAAGAAATGAAAGAACACACTGGGCAGAGTGGTACACACCTGTAATCCTAGCACTTGGCAGGCTGAGGGCAGGAGGATCATTGCAAGTTCGAGAATAGCCAGGGCTACAAAGTGAGCTCAAGACCAGCCTAAACTCATAGCAAGACCCTATCTTAAAAAGACAAAAAAAAAGAATACAGTGATTCTAACTGGGAAGCCCTGAATTATGATAGCTCTCCCATGGCTCAGATTATACCATTAGTGTATCTTTCCATCCTTCACTTCTGCCTTTCTTCTCAATCCCATTCTGAGTGGTAGCAGGATAGGCTCAGCCCACTAAGTGCCTACTAATTTCACAAAGAATGGCACTTCTGTTTTAAAAGGATCTAAATAGAGCCTCTAGATTGGCCTGAAGTAGAGTAGCAAGACAGAGTGTGACATTCCACGTGAGCCGCCTGGCACACCGGCCTGCCTTGGAACCAGGCTTGCAGCGCCAAGCCCCCAGAGCTAGGCATCCTCCAGGTCAGGATGCCTTTCCAGAGCACTTTTACCAGCAAGAGGAAGAAACACTAACTGCCGACCCAGCAAAAGTAACAGCTGTCCTTTGTGTCCCACTGCCAGCCTTCCAGCAGCCCATGTGCTCTGTTTGCAGATGTGAATGTGGCCTTTCAGCAGTCGGCGCACAAGGTATTGCTGGATGATGACAACCTTCTCCCTTTGTTGCACTTGACCATCGAGTTTCATGGGAAGGAGCACAAAGGTTTGCCTTTCTCTGTACCTTTCTGCTCCTCTGGTCACATCGCTTTTCTTATCTCTGGTTCTGTCCCCCTTCACAGACATCAGGTAATTATCATTTTACACCTTAGAAAACATCCAGTCCAGTTCTGTAATTGTGGACAGGGAAACAGGGAAGCTTGGAAACCTAGAGAAATCAGGGAGAGGCCCAGGCTGTGGTTTTTGTAGGGGTGGTGGGCATGCTACTGGAATGGCCTGTTTTCTCTACCCTCCAGCTTTAGTGTGGAAGAAGAATCTCAAAGTCCTCCCAAGACAGCCTCAGGGGGAAGCCTCCGTGCGCACTGCCTTTGAGCCACATGCAGACTCCAGCAAGCTAATTTCGTGAATATTGCTCGCTTTGTTGAGACTAATTCTGGATTAGCCAAATTGTCATTCCTTATTCTTCTTCTTGATCCTAGATGGCATTCAGACAAGAGAAGGGCCTTCTAGGGAAACCTCCCCCCGGGAAGCCCCTGCATCTGGCTGGGCAGCCCTGGGCCTTTCCTACAAAGTACAGTGGCCTCTGCACATTCTCTTCACCCCGGCTGTCCTGGAGAAGTGAGTATTCCCAGTGTCTCACAGGTAAACATTACTTATGTTAACTCCCAAGGAAAGAAAATCACAGGAATAGAATTGGTGGGAGCAAGAGAGCCACCCAATTATAATTTTTAACTAGCTGTAAATCAGAATGTGTCTTTAGGGTCCAGCCACATCACAGCAATATGTGAGGCCGCAGATGTGACTTAGTGGATGCTGAGATGAATGGGAGGATTATAAACACTTAAAACATAGTTTTAAAAATAATTTTCCAAGTAACAAGCAATTTGTCAGCTGCTAGTTAGTGACCTTTGGAAAATGAGGTCTCAGATACCACATTGAGAGTCTGGCCCTTAATGATTCCATCAGACCAGACAAATTTGATGTTGATGATGTTTGTTGTTGATGATGATGATGATAGTTTCTTAGGGAAGTCCTCCAGCCTGAAGGATTTAAAGACTGGGGAGATCGCCCCCTCCCCCTGGAGGGAGGCAACAGGGACATCCAAGGTTCAGGGATGGCATAAAGGAGCTGGAACAACATGGCATGAGACCAGCCATATTCTTTACTAGAGCCTGCCCGCACTGTTGTTGTACTGACGATTGGGACCTGAGGTCCCCCAAACCAGCAGGGAAGCAGAGCTCCAGGGAAAGGAGGTGGCATAATCTCCTTCCCAGGAAAGCAACAGAGAAGCTGGAGTAAAGCTAGAGAAATGGGAAGAGAGAAACACAGAAGCCCCATCTCCTCTTCCGGCCCCTGTCCATGCTCCCCTTGCTTCCAGCCCTGTCTGCTGGGGCAGCCTGGGCTCATGCTGGGAAGATGGGTTGGCTCAGCCCCACAGGCTGCACAGACCTCATCCCAGGCACCCCTTTGTGCCACAGTATGCAGTACCATAGGCCACGGTCCACACACCCCTCACTTGACATGCTCTTAACCCTTGGTTCAGTAGTAATTTTTAGCTTTGTATTACAGAAAATTCTAAACAGAAACCGAAACACAGACTGCAAAGAACTCCCATGGCTTCATTCTCTTGCTTCAGTGGCCACCAGTATCACGCTGCATCTCTCCCTCCACGATGGGTGCTAGATGCTTGGGAGTGAACTCCAAAACCTGTCATTTCACCTGGCTGCTACACAGTTCACAGTGGCAGTTCCAACATGGCTACAAATCCCTTATCACACCAAGAAAACTAACAGTAATCCCAGTTACCTAAAAAAGTTTTTACAGCTAGGTTTGTTCTTATCAGTATCCAAAGAGGGTGCTTTTTTTTTTTTTTTTTAAAGGGCAGGGGTGATGCTAAGGATTAAGTCCTTTCCCCTGAGCTACATTCTAGCCCTTTTTTGTAACTTTATTTTGAGACAAGGTCTCACTTAATTGTCCAGGCTAAGATCAAATTTGTGATCCTTCTGTCTTAGCCTCCCAGCACTACTATTACAGGATTTACTATTTCAATAATTTGTTCCATTAAAATTAGATCAAACAGACTTAAACCAAGTAAAATTGGATTGTCTTCCAAAGGTCTGCTTTTGAGCAGGTAATATGCTTCCAATTATATAGAGAACCAGTTGCTCGTCTATGTGTCTTCTTACTACAGGACTCAGCATTATGCAGTGAGCTCCAAACTCTTGGAAGACAGGGCTGTGTTCTCACTGAAGAAAGCTGTTTTATCTTTGGGCCTTGGAGGCAGAGAATCAGAATCATCAGAATCCTTGGTTTATGATACATACTTATTGATTCATAGAAGGCCCTTCAGCCTTCTACACACATCATAAAACCACTTCCCAGCAAGCACAAGGTTGTGAGTTCGATCCCTGGTATCAAAAAAAAGACTTTCCAACACAGAACCTGCATCAGTGTTTCAGTTACTTTCTCTCATTTCTGAGACAAAATACCTGACACCCAAAGTTAAAGGAGGAAAGGTTTATTTTAGCTTACAGTCTGTTGAGGTTTCAGTCCACAGTCAGCTGAGTCCAAGGCAGGATGGCATGGCAGAGGGGAATGGGAGGGGAAAACAGTCCATGGCAGAGCAGGCAGGAGGCGTCAAGCAGAAACAGCAAGCAGCGACGTTTCGCCTTTATCCCATCAAGGCTATAGGCCTTTTGGGTGGTGCCACCTACATTCAGAGCTGGGCTTCCCATTATCCACACTCAGAACTATGTTAAACCAATCATAAACCAATTGGACTAAACCAATACTGCACACCTTTAATCCACATTCACACACTGTAGATCCAGCCATCTCTGAAAAGCCCCACCTGTGAGGCCATGAGCGTTTGGGGGACATCTAGATACAGCCAAAGCAGTCACTGGTAATGCTCAAGTTTATGTGTTCTTCCCAGTCCTGTTTCTCTGCCTCCCAGGCCAAGGCAGCTAATATTATAAATTGTTTTTTTTTCATTCTCTACAGTTTTACAACATCTGTGTGTATTCCTCAAAAGGTTTTTCTTTTTGCTTTTAGCTCTTTTAAGACTCATCTTTTGAGTACTGGAAAACAAACTCAGGACCTTGCGCTTGTCAGGCAGGCGCTGTGCCACTGAGTTATATCCTCGGCCCTTTAAAAGACTTATTTAAATGTGACCTTTTCCACTTTACCACTTTTCACTCAGAATATTGCTAAGCATCATTCTTCGGGACCAGGATTTAGCTCAGTGGCATAAGTGCCTGCCTTGCGAGTGTGCAGTCGTGAGTTCAATCCCCGGTACCAGAAAAAAAAAAAAAAAAAGACTCTTGTGTTCTGTAGATTGCTGTGTACTTCCCTACACCTGAGCTGTTTACAATGCATGTGTCCACATCTCCAGCCATTCTTCTTTCCTGCCTATTTGGGGGAGGTGGGAGGCATGCAGTCCTATTATCTGTCATGGGGGCAAGAGTAGGAGGAGTTTGTCTCTTGACAAGCCTCATGTCCCATCATAGGTACAACGTTGTTTTCAAGTATTTGCTGAGTGTGCGCCGGGTCCAAGCTGAATTGCAGCACTGCTGGGCCCTGCAGATGCAGCGCAAGCACCTCAAGTCTAATCAGACTGACGCAGTCAAGTGGCGCCTTCGAAATCACATGGCATTCTTGGTGGATAATCTCCAGTACTATCTCCAGGTGCATGCTGGGGGTTGAGCAAGAAGGGGTATGAGGTTTAGGGGGTGGTGAGTAGTAGAGGGCCAGCAGCTCTGTATTTAGATAAGTACTCACATTTGAGAAAATTCGAGTTATACCTGTCTCTCACAGGCATTTTACAGAAAGTGAAACTGTACAGACAGCGTCAGGGTCCTTCTTAGCAATGCAGTGTTTATTACTGACTTGCTCCTCAAGTGTTTGCTAGCACTTGTGGAATCCTGTAGGGCTAATTCAAGTCAGCAAGCAGAGGAATGGGGCATGAGTGGGTATTAGGTTGGGGCAGGAGAGCTAGGTCCCCAAGACACTAAAGGTGGTCAAGATGATTACACATAAAATGTCCTGCATAGCTGTGGTCTTTGGTGAACCTGACGGTGACTTGGCTAGAGGGAAGGACCAGCAGCAGCATGGAATTTCTGTTCTATCCTGTCAGGCATCTAATAGGGTAGAACAGTCGTTAGAATATGAAGGTGCTGAACTTGTTTGTATCACTACCAGGTAGATGTGCTGGAGTCTCAGTTCTCACAGCTGCTTCATCAGATCAATTCTACCCGTGACTTTGAAAGCATCCGACTGGCTCACGACCACTTCCTGAGCAACTTGCTGGCTCAGTCCTTTATCTTGCTGAAACCTGTAAGTAGGGTTGGTCAGTTTCCTTATACCGGTTCCAGCACTCACTGTCTCCTTAGGCACTTGAATTGGCTCTTATTCAGTTCTTTTTTTAAACATTTTTAACAACTGCCAAAGGAAATGTTAAAAGGGAACTGAAGTGTTTGTGAATTTCTGCACTTTTTTTTATAGAGAGAACAGCAATAGATAAAAGAATTATGCATTTAACCTTCAGATAGGAATTAAAGAAATTCAGAAATTTTCAGACATAGAAAAACCAATAAAAAGCCGAGTTCATTTTCCTTGGCATCTGTTGGATCAGGATCAACCAGTCATTTCACAGTTGTTGCAGGAAGTGCTAGGGTAACATCTGTCTCCATGTCAGTATGTCTGTAAGTGCACACACCTGTCTCCCTCACAGCAGTTATTCTCAACTTTCATGGCACAGTGGAATCAGCTGGGACCCAGAGCACTTAAATTAGAATCCCCAGATTGTAACAGCAGGCATCCTATTTCTTACTGCTTACAGGCTGGTTGCTAGTCCAGGATTAAAAACAGAAGACTAAAATGACCTTTGTCATCTCTAATGTGAGCTGGCTAACCACTGTGTGCCACGCCCTTTTTGTGTTCTGGCATTTGGGCTGTTACTTTGGCTACACTGGCAAGTGAGTTATGCAGATGCCACTCCAAAGAGTTCTGTGAACTGAAAACAAACACACCTACTGTGATAGGTAGACCTGTCCTTGCCTGGCATGAGTGCATCCACAGGGAAAAGCAGAATACTCAGACTAGTTCATCTTCATTAAATATTTATTGGGTGCTTACTGGATGCAAGGCACTGGGGATACAAAGAGGTATAAGTCATGGCTCTGCCCTTAAGGAGCTCACAATCTAGTTGGAGAAACAAGACACATATTTATACAGAAATCAGTGATAGCACAGGTGGGCTACACAATGCCAAGTGTACAGCACAGATTACAGCACAGAGACCGGGGTGGGGGGGCTCGCTACAGCTACAGAGTGGGAAGAACACTCCCTAGACAGCAGGGCTTGCACTGGTATCAGAGAAGAGTGTTCGGACATGGGGACAACACACAGCTCAGAGGCAGGAACACACTGTGGTGCAGGCAATTATGACTGATTAAGCGCAGTAGTGGAGAGGAAACTGAGAACGCGTTCACGTGTGTTGCGTCTGAGGGGGCAGCAGGCCTTGTGGATAGCAGTGTGCAGTCAGCTGATGAGATTTTCTTGCAGCTTTCATTTCACAGATGGGTCTTCCTTCTTTTTCTAATGCCCACCCTCTTTCCTGGGCAGGTGTTTCATTGCCTGAATGAAATCCTAGATCTCTGTCACAGTTTCTGCTCACTAGTCAGTCAGAACCTGGGCCCACTGGATGAGCGTGGAGCGGCCCAGCTGAGCATTCTCGTAAAGGTGAGCATGCCTGATGAAGGAAGCACACAGTTCTATCCACAGGGTAGAGGTGGTTTTGACCCTGAGGGTTCCTGATCTTTCCTGAGTCAGTAAAGCATTTCCCCGACATACACACATAAAATAACATGATACAGAGATTAAAATGTCGGCATGAGTTGATTTTAAAGTAGACAATTCATGTGCTACCTCAGTGTTCAAAAATAGTTTCACCCTCAGTAGGGTAGTTTGGTCAGCCTATCACATGCGCCTTGGCTTTGTGCTCACTTTCCTTCATCCTACCTGCTTCCTTCCTTGAACCAAACTCCTCTGAGGTGGTAATATCATCATCTCCCTGTAACAGAAGTGAGCCCACCCCACAACCCCAGTACATGACAGTATAAATTTCTGTGAAACCAGCTGCTAAATCCCTACTAGTGAGAAAGTTGTTTCATAGGAAGCCATGCATTCTAAAGCGATGGTACTAAGAAGTCAAGTCACTATAGGAGCTGGTAGAAGGGGACTGTGGGAAGGCCAGGTGGCTCTGGGGAATTCTGAACAAGGCTGTTCCCAGGGGCTCCTCTGCCCTGCACTCCCTAGAGAAAGTGGAAAGTTAAAGGGATGACAGCCTCAGTCCTTCTCTCCACAGGGTTTTAGCCGCCAGTCTTCACTCCTGTTCAAGATTCTCTCTAGTGTTCGGAATCATCAGATCAACTCAGATTTGGCCCAGCTACTGTTACGACTAGATTATAATAAATACTACACCCAGGCTGGTGGAACTCTGGGCAGGTAGGAAAAACACTGGGAACTCAACAGACTTTGTGTGTATGGCTTTTTAATGAGCTGTGGAATTCCAGAGCAGGAAGGTGACTTTAGTCATATCCTCATCTTATAAACAAGGCTCAGAGATACAGGAGTGCATCTGACCATCTTTAATAATTTTAATGAAGGTTGTTTTTCAGTAAGGCATCATCAAAATAAAATACTAAACCTACTGACAAGAAGGGTTTCATGAGGACTCTTGGCCTAGGTTACATATTATTGCAATCAATGGGCGGCAGTGTGGCTTTTAGTCCCAGCTCTGGCATAAACCAACTGGTGCAGCCACAGGTGCTAGGGGTCCCAGCTTCCCCATCTGTGAAAAGAGAGCACCACCTCTCTGCCTCGAAACTTTAAAACATCTTGATTCTAGAGTCTGTGGCGGTTGGCTTCTCAGAGCTGTCTTATTCCCTTTTTACATAAAAGCACTCTGTTGCCCTCCCTTCTGTCTCTGATATGTCCCCAAGCACATTTTTTTCTGTTTGATTTTAGCAGGAATCACAGAAACTCTGAGGGTTAAGGTGACAACTACATAATATGTGTTTCTTTAAAGACAATCTGAGAAAGCATGGTATTTAATGAGGCTCTTTTTTTCTTTTATAGTTTTGGGATATGAAAATTTCTGCTTCCATAACCTCATAAACAGTCAATTCCACCAGTCCCAAGTTTATAATAGAAGATTCAAAACATATAGCCATTCACGAAACGCCTGCAGCCTGCTGAGAAGACTCTGCCCTTTCTCTCCTGAAAGTGACCCAGAGGTATAAACCCCATCATTCCCATGTGGAAGGTGACTGCCCCACCCGGGGGGATTCTTAACTTGCCAGGCAAGGAGGACTTGTGGTGTCATCCACTGTCTCTACTGACCATGCAAGAACTGTGCTTCTTCATCCTGAAACATCTGCTGGATATGTTCATTTATAGCAGTAGTTGTATTAAACATTTACTGTATACCCTGGTACTAATTCAAGGTGTGTAAGATACAGCAATAAACATCACAAACAGTTTAACTGCTGGATGTCACCACCAAGTAAAAAACACATGGGAAGACAGGCTTTCCCTCTTCACCTACAGATACCTTTCTTCCTTCACAAATAGATGATTGAAAATCTCCTACCATTAAGGATCTTCAAAATTGTGAACTTGAAGAATTTGGTAAGTCCCAATTCTTTCAGACATGTAAAAGGGCAACTTTAGCTAATAAGAACATAAAGCATTTCCCCCAAAAGGGAAAAAAGCACTAATGTTCACATCAGTGTAGACAAGGTTAGTATTCATCAAACCCCCTCCAAACTGGAAAAAAAGTACAAGTTCTGACCTGACTTTGTAGTCAGTGAACCTGGTCTTTATTTTCTAGCACACACTGTGAAAGCCTTAGTCCCTCCCTACAACTGTCAACTAAAGACAAGCCCTTCCGCTATGCCACTGGAGCAGGGCTCGGCAAACTATTGTCTGCTGTGTGTTTCTGTACACGGGATTGTACTGAAACACAGCCACGCTCATCTCTACCTAGAACAGTCTGTGGTTGCAGTCAGACCAGCTGGCCCACAAACCTAATAAAATATGTACTGTTTGGCCCCTTATAGAAAACATTTGTTGACCTCTGATTTGTTTTGTTTTGTTTTTTGACCTGTTTGGACAAGGAGAGGATATTAACAGGGATGATGCTGGGGGCAGGGAAGGAAGAGCTTCCAATATCTGACAGCAGCAATAGTGGATCTCTGACTGGAGCATTTAGTGTTCCTTTAACCTAACAAAGTCACTGTCCACTGATAGCAGCTGGTCCTGCTCCCTTTCAACTGAGCATGGGAGAACCCAAAGGTCAGCTGTCTAAAGTGAACTGCTGTCTAGAGTGAACTCTGCTCTAAAAAGAAGTGACATTTTAGCTGTTCCACTCAACTTTTGGAGTAATAGTCTGGTTCCTCACCTACTTTAAAATCAAGTTTTTGGAACAACAGCATTTTAAAGAGCCTGGATAACTTTTTTATGATGCCAGAGCATGAAGTTCACTGCCAAGTTTGGCAAGCTATCCTAAAGTGAACAAGCCTATTGAAAACCTCAGAGAAAGTCATATTTGTCTTGTTCATTGAGAACAAGCTCAAAGAAAGAGATGAAGAAATCTCAGTTACTACAACCGAAGAGATTCAACATTTATTTTTATCATAAAAGTCCAGCAAATAAAACTATATACAAGATCCATGCAAAGAATCCACACACAAGACACATTTAAAACCTGGTTAAAACACAATCTCCACAATAGTAAGGAATAAAACCAGAAAGACCAAGTAACTTTAGTGAGAAACGTAATCGTGTTTATATTTTGGATGCTGCTTGAATCCAATTCTCTCCCCAACAATGAGGCACTGGATCACCCACTCTTGTGACACTACAGGCAGCTGCAATGCTTCAGCACACTTCAGCACGGAGGCTGGGCACGAGGGGTCTGTCACCACCACGTCAAACACCCCTAGAGCAATATCTGCAGGGAGCAGGGGAAGGGAATGAGGAAAGAACACTTAGTTCAGTCCTCCATTAAAAACTAGCAGTGCCTTCTAGCCAGCGTATCCCTCTTTGCCCACCTTGAAATCCCATTAGGCCAAGAATGAGGCTGCTTAGCACAGCTGGAAGAAAAAAGGTGATCACTACATGGTGACCTTGCAGAAGAGCTTAAATACATCACTGGAAGCCAGTAAGTGAACAGCCCGCTGCTTCAATCACACCTACTCACCACCTAAAGGGGGGCGTCTTACAAGTACAGGCTGGGTCCCCCCATCAGGACGGACCCATATTCAACCCCAATAGCTATAGGTCTAGGAAGGCCCACAGGATGGTGACAAAGCACGCACACCGCACAGGTACCTTTGTTATGGGCACTTGAATGGTGCTGCTTCACAGAGGCTGCGCCTCCAGTCATGAGGATCTCAGACCAGAGCTCCAGGAAGTTCTGCTGCTGATCCGACACCAAGAGTACCTTCAGATTCTGGAAAGGGTTTTCACGGGGTTGCCTGGGAAGGAGTCAGAGACATAGTCCTTGGGAAATGTAAAGGACCTGGAGTAACAGATAATGCTCAGCAAACAATGCTTATGCAAAGGTATCATTTCTATCTGAATGCTTGGAAAGCCCTCTATCAACAACCCTTTTTTGTGAGTGAGGTGTATTTTCTGGAATCCCTGCTTTCCGAGCCACCATTCTGATTTCCATGTTTGTGCAGGGACTGGGAAATAATCCCAATCATGTTCCTGAGCTTTGGTTTTTCTTTTTAAATGTTTGCTTGAAACTTAGCTCCTCATACCTACAGGTTGGGAATACTGAATCTACATATAAATCTTCATATATTTTCAAAAGATTCCTTCCTAATTAAAATGGAAATAAACTTTGGGACAAAATAAATGAACTGTAGCTGGGTGTGTAATCCCAGCACTCAGGAGGCTGGGGCAGAAGGATCACTGTAAGTTGAAGGCCAGCCTGAACTACATAGTGAAACCCTGTCTCAAAAAGACAAAACAGAACAAAAACTATTGAAATCATTTCAAATTCTGTGATTTTTATCTTATGAACACTGCAGTTTCTAAAACTGTATTCTCTCATTTAGAGTTTCCTTCCAAAAGCTGTCTTCCTACTGTATCTGTTCAGCTCTAGATGGACCCTAAATACTCACCAATCCAGAATTCTTTGCTCCTCAAGGCTGTACCCAGCTGGCAACAGGTAATTACGGTAGTTTTGGAGCTGGTTAGCATGGCAGCTGTCATGGACCCAGACATGAGACACACAGGGAATCCCACTGGCAAGGCACAGGAAGTACTTCCGGGTACGACAATGCTGATCAGCAATTAGGAGACACTGGTAGGCCGTGTTACACTAGAAAAAAGGGTCTGGAAATGTCTGGAAAGTTCATGAATAGCCGCCCTAGTGAACTGAGCCACACCTGTATCAACTCAATGGGAGTTGAGTCTGTCCTTGTGTTCTAGGCTGTTTTTCTGACTCAGGAAACCAGTGATGGAGAACATTTTAGAGATTTCAGCAATACTCTCTGCTATGGCACACATACCATAGGTTCGCCACCACTGCCCTGGACATTTTCTCTGACTCACTTGTAGCTCTCTGAGGGCTTGAGTCCTCAATGGACAATCAAAGCCATGCACTCAGCTTTTCAGGCTAAGAATGGAACACTAATAGGGACCTGTACTAAACATAAATTTCAATCTGCTTTTGTCCCAGAAGCAGAATCACAGCCATTAACTAACCCACAGTTCTAACATCTCTTCCTATACACTACCAAAAATTATTTCATGCAACAACTTTCTGACTATCTCTATGCCCCTCAAGCCTCTGGCTACTTTATCCAGACTCAAGATTTAGGGTTCTTTTCAGTGCAAAAAGCAGGCTTTCATCATCACCATTCAAGGTAGCTGCATAAAAAAATGCCTCACCTGGGCTTCATTGAAATCTTCAAGGATATAGCCAGCTCCTGCTCGAAGCTGGGACTCTGTGTACTGCTTGTTGAAAGGAGGAATTTCTAAAAATTCTGTATTCAAAAAAACAAAAAATACAACCAAAGTTAAAAACCACCGAGTAATATGGGGTCCTCTCCTTTATGGCCGCATCTTACCACCCCCTTTCCTACTCCCTACCCATCTCCACAAAAGTGTGTCACACACAGGTCAACGGTTTTCTCCATAGCTCAGAAAGAAATCTGTCTTGAAGCCACAGAAGGGACAAGAAGGAGGACAAGAAGATGAGGATGGAATGCAGATCCCAGACCTGAAAATACCAATGGTTCACACATGATTCTTAGCCAGGAGACATACAACTCCCCAGGGACATAACCCCTACCATCATGTCCACCCTAAATCTTTCCTACTGCAAACTAAACCCAGTTCCTCTACTTCTGCCTTTCTGTGGAAATGAAGAGTGACTGACAGTCACTTTTTATATAAGCTTTCAAATTCCCACTTCAGCTTTTTTTTTTTTTCTTTTTTTTGGTACCAGGGATCAAACTCACGACCTCACGCTTACCAGGCAAGCACTTGAGCCACTGACCTAAATCCCTGGTCCCTCACTTCAGCTTTTTTATACCCATTGTACACTTAAAACTTTGATAAACCAGAATGCACAAAGTGTAATTTTTAAAAACATAACCAAGTAAAAGTTAATCAGATTTCAACTTTTCATGGAAAATCATCTACCTTTGATGTCTTGGAGGACCTCAGGACACTGACCACCATGACTGTTCTGGTCTTGAGGGTAAAAGAGAAGGTACGAGATGAAGCACAAGCTGCAATGACCCAAAGCAACTAGAAATTGCTGTTTTTTGACCAAATATCTAATCTGAATTCGTTTTCTTGTCAAATGCTCATCTCATATATAAATAACACATTAAAAAAGAAAAGTCAGGGATTTAGCTCAGTGGCTCAAGCACTTGCCTGGTAAGCATGAGGTCATGAGTTCAATCCCGGTATGGGGAAAAAAAAAAGTCATTAGAAATTTTAAAGAGGAGTTCTGGGAAATTAAGCTCTAATGAACTAAACTTTTATCACCAGTAAAAAGTCCAACCCAGTGCCATGTGCAGGCCACAGCTGCCTGGGGGACAGCCAGACCCCAGCTTTTTCCTGGTAGTCAGCACCATTAGTGGACTACAGGGGAAGAGAACAAGAAGTCAATAGGAAGCAAGCCCTCCCTGTGAACCAGCGACATGTGCAGGTCACCACCACCAGGGGCCAGCCAGATCACAACCCCTTCTATACGCAGGCTGGGAAACAAGAAGAGCCAACACACAATTTTGATGCTTGTGGTGTTTGGAGTTTCACTGATTTTGCAGGTCTAGGGCCAGCAGTCTGATCATCTATTCAGAGGATAATGGGCAGTGTGGCATCTATGGGGGAATCTCATGCTGAAGATGGTGGCCATTGTAATTCCCTATTATCTTGTTTTGAAGTCCTGTACCACTTTCATTGTTTTTTGGGGTTGGGTTTTATTCTGTTTTGTTTGATTTTGTTAAATCCGATGGCATGGGCAGCTATTTCAAAATAGTAAGATGTATTATGGTGGCCATTTTGGATTTACTATAGTCTTGTTTTGAGGTCCTTTACTGCATTCATTGTTTTGTTTTTATTGCTTCTATTCTGTTCTGTGTTATCTAATTTTTACTATGAAGGTATTTTCAGCTATTTTGAGGACAGCGAGCAGCATTATGGTAATCATTATTGATTTTGTATTGTTTTGAGGTCCTGTGTCATTTACACTGGTTTGTTTTGGTGCCTTTGTTTTGTCTTGTTTTGCTTGGTTTTATTCTATTTAAAATAAATAAAACTAAAAATAAAATAAAAAGCCCAACCCAGTGCACAAAGTTCAATGCAGACCCTTCCCTTTCCCTCACCTGAATCAACCCCCTCCAGAGAAACACTTCAGTGCCCTCCTTTCCTGCCACATTCTGCATTAATAAATAATGTTTAAGGTAGACTTAAATATTTTATCATCTTCCTGTTATAAACTGGCATCTAAGAATTCCTATCTGTAACATTTACCATACAGTTTCTTAAAAGGTAAATCAGCAGGATTGTTTTAGTACCAGTGTCTTCAGCCTTGAGAGGGAAAAGTCCTAAGCATTCTCTTACCAAATTAATCAACCCTGGTGCTACTGGGCCAGTGCGCAAGGATGAAGGGACTGACACACAGCACATGCATTTCACAGAAGCACACTGTCTACCAAAAACCTGAGAGAGCCCTTAAAAGCTTTGGTGGGGGGAGGGGGGAAGTGTTCAAATTCCTTTTTTTGGTGGGGGGGTACTCAAATCAAACTCAGGACCTTGCGTTTGTCAGGCAGGTATTTATGTTGCTGAGCTATACCCCTGGGCCCATTCATTTAATTTTTTGAGTAGAGTTTATTAGGTCTTACAGGCCTAGAGATTTCCAGAAAATGAAAAATAGCCTGCATATCATACAGTCAGCTTTCTTGACAATGCTGTACCAATAAAGCATCTAGAGAGCTGTGCTGTGAAGTACTGGTTCCAGGAAGGCTAGCAGTTCATTAGATATTATGAAAGCAAAAAGAAAGCAATGTCATCATTATTTGTTTCAACACTGTTACATGCTTCTACAGAGTCCTCAAGGGACACCCCACATATTTATGATCAAAGTACATACTTTCCAAGGGACCTCCTCACATACACTGTTTATCTCCCACTATAGCTATTTGGGATTCTGTTGACAACCTAGGCTTGGCTCACAGCACAGGTAACCCTTACAAATCCCACATACACTTCACCACATCCCTGGCCCCTGCACTTCCCACACAGCACTGATCTTCACCATGACTCCCTGACCACTCTGCCGTGTTCTTACATGCATCTCTACATGGCTGCTGCTGGGGACAGCTTCTGGCTAATTAGGATACAGCCCAGCCACATCCCTGAAATGGCAACTACCATAGTCAGTCAGTGGTGCTACACTCCCAAATTTCAACTCCCTCTTGCAAAACATGGTATCAGTCAACACTCCTGCTTATGGAGTCCTCAGCATTGTATCTGGCCCTGTGGCCTTGACAAATATATCTTGACAGATATATATTGCCATTCTGTTATTTTTTTGTCTCTGCTCATTCTCACTTAGGTCACATATTTTTCAGATCAATGAACTCACTTTTACCCTTATCACCTCAGCCCTCAGACACAAAGTAACAGACAACAAAAATATGCAACTATATAGATTTAGCTTAATGTTAAGAGTTAAAACAGTCTAGAAGTTAACTGCCTTGAACTACCACGTGGGCACTGGGCACTCTACACCCCACATTCCCAGTCTTACATTTGGACTGCAAGAGAATGAGGCTCACCCTTTGTGTGAGTTTCCCCTATAGCAGTTACCCCTAAAATACAAATGGGGATGATGGCAGTGCATTCAGAAGCCTGGGTGACTCTGAGAGCTGTAAGAGGACTTTAAACCTCAACTCCAACATTCTGTGGACAAAAAGCTCATTTCATCTTATGTAAGATGGATGACAAAAATCCTTTTCTCATCTGCCCCCTAGGATTATTTTGGGTACCATTCACTAAGGAATTCTGAGAAAGATATCAACCGGGAAGTGACCAGTGCACCTTTCCCAGGGGGACCAATAGCTCAAGAGTAAATGAAAAGGAAGAAAGTACACACGTGTCAGCTCTGAGGGCTTCTTAGGGTCTCACCTTCCTCTTCCTCACTGCTTCCTGTAGGGAGATCTGGTAGTTTGGAGCGGCTGGCCAACTTGTCGCTTGTTGTAGCCATGGTGAGGAGAAAGGCATAACCCAGAAACAAGGTCTTGTTGAGGGGCAAAGGCCCCCTCTGCTCTTCCAGGACAGAGGGTTCAGCTGTGTGGTCTCCGCTCTCACAGGGGCTTACAATTTCTCCTGCCCCTACTGCACCTGAGACAGACAAAACATGGTCACCAGGGCGATGCAGACCACTCTGGAGAAGTCCCTGGCACCGGATGGATGCAGGGGCCATGTCCTGATGACCTTTTCTGAGCTAAGACCCAAAGACCATTACTATGGCCAATCACTGGAAAGGGCCGACAACCTAGAACCAAATTAAAATGAAGAGAAATTTACAATTTGAATTTTACACTCATAACAGTATACAATATATTTTCATAAATGAAAAACAACTAATACTGCTTTCTATAGCCAAACCCAATACTTCCAAAATTTCCCAGGCCATCTGAAGTAAGAGATGAACAGCTAAGAGTAAAAAGTGTTCAGAAATCTTCAGGCCACTCGTGCTGCCCAGTGCTTAGGTTTCCCCCAGGATTTGTGAAATTTTGAAGCAGTCTTTAAAAAAAAAAAAAAAATCTAAATAAAATCATAGCTCCCCTCCCCAAAGAAAACTTTCATTACTAAGAATTGTTAAAGGGGAGATTTCCCAGTTCATCTCTGATCTTCACAGGAATGGTGCAGAGAATACTCAGTAACCAAGTGCTTTTATGTGGAAACGACACAGCAAAATACCTTGCCTCAGGTATTTTGCCCAGGTTCCAACATCTGAGTAGGTAAGTGACCCAGCCAGTCCAGGACTCCCAGAACACCCATGCCAGAAGTGCCCCAGTGAGTCCTTGAGAAGAAAACAGTACCTGACCTGGAGAAGCTGAATCATGGGCTCGCTAGGAGGCTAAGATGACAGCCAGGTCATGCATGCCTCCCTACAACAAAACCAGCAGCAAAACAACAGTCTGAGAGGCAGAGTAATGATCATGCGCACACAGCTGGGCTTCCAAGCCAAGACTGTCTGAGTTTGAATACTGGCTTACTTTGTTACCTTGGGAAAGTTAAACATCTCTGTGTTCCTCAGACTCCTCCACTGGAAAACAAAGTCTAGTACGGTATGTCAAGAGATCATCCATGAGATGATGTGTATGCAGCAATTAAGCTCCATCCATGCCTCACACTGTAAATATGCAGTAAAGATGTTTTTAAATGCAGCAGAACACTGCAGCTGTCAGACATGGCGCACACAGGAAACAAAAGGACTCTGGTGCTGGAACCTAGTTACAGTAGCACATCAGCAGCATGGCCATCAGGGCAGGGGTGAGGGCTTCACCTCCACCTCCAGAAGCCAGAGCAGCTAGATCTAGGTTATAATAAAGACTCAATAAACATCGGGTTGCCTTCTCTCTAACATAGTACGTGAGCAATTAGAAAGGGGCTGATTGGAAGACAGTGAGGCACAAGCACAACCTTTCAGAGAAAGCCTGAGCATGAGAGAGAGAAGAGCAAAGTTTCTAGGAGACTGAAGATGGGGTAATCAAGACACATTGCACCTGTTTTGATTCTTCTTGAAATTCAGCCTGCCATTCCCTCTAGAACCTACACAGGAGTTAGTGAATGTCAATCAGTCATGGTCTACCTAACCTCCCTAGACTAAGCTCAGAGGACGAGGGGGGCAGGGGTTACAGTAAACTGAGTATTACCTATGGCTTTGGGCCCCAACTCTGTGACCAGGACACAGGACCTGTTGTCATGTATTAGGCTAGGCCGTCCCAGCAGCTGACCCCTCATTCTGCTATGGTCTGAGGGAAAAAGACGCGAGAGGAAATACTCACCAGGCTTCACAGTGGCAGACTTTCGGCCTCGCTTGGCAGGGGACCGGTCCTCTTCTGAAGTGATAAGTTTTCTTTTGCCTGATGGAACTCCCACAGAGGCCCGAGGACTTTCTGTGACCTTCCGGGTAGGGGTTGTGCTGCTGCTGCTGCTGCTGGAAGCCGTAGGAGTGGCCGGGGAGCTGATGTTACTGCGCCGTTTCCGCTTACCTTCCACCAAGTTGTCTAAGGTACGATAAGTCAAAGCTTGGTCAAATCAGTGGTGTGGGGGCTCTGACTCCAAAGTGCTGGATCTAGAGCCCAATCTAGAAACCACAGTGCTTTCCTCCCATCTCCCAGAGGGGCAGAAAGTCTCTTTTTCAGGCAATATTTCTTCTTCCAATCTTTGCCATAACTGACATGTGTTCAGTCCCCTATAGACTTGGAGAGAGCACTAAAACCTTAAACTATCTGGTCCTAGGAAGGAGACAGGTAAGGTGGTAGCCTACGAAGTGACAGTTTACTCTCTGATGGGTAACACGGAGGAGTCCATTAGGGAAAGGTCACTGGTTGCTCTACAAACCTCTCCTCCCTCCAATGCAGAGGTCCCACTCATACGGCAAAGGTCTTACCTAAGCTGATGTCTGCTGCCTTTGTGAGGGGGGTCACTGCCTCGTATGGACCAAGCCCATACTGCTCCCTCAGTCTGTTTCCTTGCTCCAAAGACAGGATGACAGCCATTCGCTTATACCACTTCCTTTGGCCTTCTTTCTCAATGCTGTAGTACAGCTCCCCAGACTCCTTCCTATGCCCTTTCACCACTCCTGGGAATAAAAACATAAAAGCCTGCTGTTGTTTTAGGCTGCACAGTGGCCACTCCACAAAGGAGGCCAAAGTTGGGAAGCTCAGAGATCCAACAGTGGGTTACATTAGGATTTAACAGAATTCAGGGTGTCAATCCCAAAAGGTAACACTTTGGACACACATAGCTACTACTCTGGGATTGGGACAAGGAAGATTCCCCAACAGTAGGCGGTATTTAATTATAAAATAACTTAAAGCTTCCTGAGGCCAGCCTTACAGATGGTTAATATTTTGAACAGTTCCTCTGGACTGACATGGCAGGGGTTCTCTGGAGGTTAAGCATAAGATGTGAATTAAGTGGTACTGAAAAACAACATTCAAAGAGAACCTGTATATGGATTTTGTTGTGTACAGAAATCAGAATAGAGATCTAGCGCAAAGAAAGGGGAACAAAAGATTCTGTTCTTTAGCTAATCTACCCTATCATCTACTTCCCTGCTCTAACTCTGATTCAGAACCCAAATATAAGCCTTTTACATTCCAGAAACACAGTGTGAAGCCTAAAAGGAAACTGGGCTAGAATTAAGCAAACCTTAGCTTCAGTCTCCATTTGCTAAATAATTTTGCCAAGGCTGAAGGAAAAGTTTTTATTTTCCTGTATTAATAAGAACTTATAGTATATAAAAAAGAAAAAAATTCACAGTATACACACATGTAATATAACAAGGTATACTATTCACATTTTTTCACTCATCTCACCTACTTGCTTGTGCTTGAATGAAGAACTAAAACACATCAAGATACCTTACCAAGGAAAAGAATAAAAGGAGATAGCAGACATTATTCTTTGCTGTCACACAATCTCTTTCCCCTCACTTGTACATATCTAGTTTACATCTCTCATCACCAAACTACACCACAATGACCATCTCAAAAGGACAAAAAAAACCTATGGTCACAAAACACTAGAAGCTACTAAAGCTAGAAAGATTATGGTGTTGATGTTAGCAGACAACCTCAATAAATAGAGCAAAGAATCCCTACCCTGGGATGCCAAACTGTCTGGCTGAAAGGGCCCAATGCAAACCTCCAAGAGTGACTTTTATCTTTCAAAGGAAAACGAATGCATTTGGTAATGAATCCCAGGTCATAAAAAACCCACTCTATGCGCTACTCCTAGGGATATCACACAAAGCTGATGGTGTTACCCACATAATTTAAACAAACAGTAACTCCTCAGGGAAATCCACACACAGCCACCTCAAAACTACGACAGAAACACATGTTCATTCATGATATCCCAATCCATCATCCAAAAAAATTCCTGGAAAGGATCACAAATGACAAAATCAACACAAGTAGGTATTTTCAAATTCATTCATAGAAAGGAGATAACACAAAGAATTAGCCCACATAAAAGACAGGAGAAGAGAACTAGCACACAGAACAATAAAACAGACAAAATCCCACACCAATACCAATAATGGCTTCTGCAAAAAAATAGAAATAAGCACTGTTCTTCCAATCAAAAAGTAGTGCCTGTCTAACATGCAAACAGCACCAACCACCTCTGCCTACCTGACACTCTGTATCTGCCACATTCCTGTAGCCAGGAAAGCATACAGTAAGTTAAAAGTGAGTGAGAATACAGAATGGGTAAGGAAAAAACACTAACATTTAAAACGGAGAAATACAGCAACCACCACCTTGAGTAATAAGCACCAGTGATGCTCTGCAAATATCAAATTCCTTCCTCAGCCCCATGTGATATGGGAAAGGCACTACACCTCTGTGGTGTGCTTCTAAAACACCCTAACTTCAGCCCAGTGAGAAAACATTTGATCAACCCAAACCGAGAAACACTTTAGCGGTTACCTGACTGACCAATATTTCTCAAAACTGTAAAAACAAAAAACTGTCAAAGTCATGAAAAAAAAAAAAAAAAACCCTGCCACAAATCAGACATGATCAACGGAAACACGATGACTGAATGGGGTGTGGATAAGAACCTGGAACAGAAAAAGGAAAATCCAGTGAAATCTAAATCATATCTGGAGTTAATCATAAGGAATTAAAATTGATTTCTTAGTTTTGACAAATGTACCATGCTAAATTAAGATACTAAGACTAGGGAAAATAAGTGACGCATACTCTGTCCTAACAGCATTCTGCACATTGCCAATATTCTGCAAGTCTAATATTATTTCAAAATAAAAAGTTTATTCAAAAACATGAATCAAACAAAAAAGCCAGCTGCAAGAGGAACCAATGTGGTAGGAATGGAATCTCTACTTGAGATCCCAAAAAAGCAGGAGAGTGGAGTGATGTTTTGGTAACTACTGAGGGAACTGGGTTCACAGCCCCAGGCCACAGTGACTCTTGAGACTGCTGCTTTTATTACCTGCACTGAAATATTCATCCTCCGAGAGCGCAGTCACTTCAGTATCCAGTGGGATGGGGTCGCACAAGAGAATGTCCTTGCCCAACACATCACACTCATATCCATCATCAAAAAGCAATTTATACTTCCCAGCTCCGACATCTCGTGTAATTTTTCCAGAGTAAAAATAGCCATTGGATGACCATTTGGCTACAACACGGAGCCCTACAAAGCTGTTCCCTGGAGAGGAGGCATCTAAGCCATCTGAGGAGCCAGCAGCAGCCTGGAAAGGTATCTCTGGGGAGTCACTACGGCGCAAAGTACTGGCAGCCACATCTACTCTTCTGGTAGTGTCTGGTACACGGGGCAAAATTCGGGTGAAGGATTTGTCATCTGGCGACATGTTGGGTGAAATGTCTTCTATGCCCAATGTACCAGGTGCGACGGTTTCTCTACGGAGAAATAAGAAATGGAAAGCACTAAGACTAAACTGACAAAAGCACACACCCAATTGATTTTCCCAGCTGCGTTTTTTTTTTTTGGTACGGGGATCAAACTCATGACCTTGCACTTGCAAGGCAGGCGCTTAGGCCGCTGAGCTAAATCCCCGGCCCCCAACTGCTTCTTTAGCCAGCTCTGATAAGCCCATCATCAGTCTCGCTCTGACCTCTGCATAGCACCCTGTCAGTATGGGCTCCTCTTCTCCCTCCTGACACCCACATATTCTCTGCTTTCATCACTTCTCTGTACTCCCTTATTTTCTGAACGAGTCATAGGCTGCACATTATCTCACACGAGCCAGGTACCTGGTTCCAGTGGTCCGAGAGGGCGGGCGGCCTCTCCGCCCGCGCCCACGAGGTGTGACTGGGGCCTTCCCTCCCTGCCGGGCGCCGAGGCCTGCGTCACCATCCTCCTCACACACCAGCGCCCCTGTCTGACTGATTCCTTTTCTAGGACTAGAGAATAAAGACAGGTTAGTGTGACAGTTCCTGCTACTGGATCCTTTCTCCCCAGGGCTCTCGGGCCACACACCCAGTTACAAGTGCTAGTCTGACAGGGCGGCAGTGTGTGGTAGTGAGGACATCACCTTGTAGGAAAGACTACTCACTCCGGACAGTTTCCCACTGCTGCCCTCAAACACAGCAAACTCATTTCTACCTTCTACTTCAACTTCTGAAGTAGCTAAAAAAAAAAAAAAAGCTAGGAGACACATCAAGTTGGGGCTGTCACCCTAAACTTCATGTACTCCCAAAAAAAGCATGTACACACTGCAGAATAGTGAGGTAGTAGGAGCATGTGCCCAGTATTCCCAAAGTCCCCTCACCAATTTTTTTTTCCACAGTTTCTTATGGACTCTTTGACAACAGTCTACTTCCCACAAGGCTCCTCCCATACCAACCCCAACCAGGAGAGGAACAAATGAGGAAGGGAGGCTGCTTTATGCTGGACAAGGAAGGGTTTTTTCATGTGTGTGATATTAAAATCTCAGCAACCCTGCCCCTGCTGTGGCTCTCTCTCTGGAGACTCTGTCTGCACCTCAGTTTTCCTGGGCCTCCGCGGGAGCTGGGTAAAGCAAAATCTGTGGGTTCTGTCCCGGTGGTTTTCCCCTTAAGCGGTCCGGCTCCTCTCCCTGAGCTGCCACTGCTGTGCAAGGCCGAGAGACTTGTCCCACTTGATGTGCGATGCAAGCTGGATGCTTTTGACGAAAAGGAGCTGATATCCCCCAGATCACCTGAGGAACCCCCCGTCTGTGAAGGGGACACTTCAGTCTCACATTCCTGACACTCTACAATTGGTTCTTCAGTCTCCTGCAGGAAGAAACGGATGAAGAAACTAACACAGATCACATTAACATAACATTAAAGTCATGATGGGAACATTCTAGAGATGACAAGAAAATTTCAACTCTGAAAGATGGGAACTTTCTAGAATAATAGAAATATCTCTACTTTGAATAGGTGTTACACAAAAGTGCAAAAGCCTTGCAATCCCAGATACTTGGAAAACTGAGGCAGGCAGACTATAAATTTAAGGCCTGAGTAAATTGACCTCACCTCAAAAATAAAAGATTAAAAAAAAGTCAAAATCTGTTAACCTGAACACTAAAGATCTATTCATCCTACTGGGGATATATATCTCAATAAAAAGTAAAGGTAATAGGAGACTGAGAAGTGGGAAACCAAGCTAGATTAAATTTTATTTCCCTTGGGCAACTTTGAAACCTTTGGCTGTCAGCAAGGCCTCTAACCCAGAAGAAACCCTGGTTAAGAAAAGCAGGATAAGGCAGCAGGCAAGTTGCAAGGGTAAGTGAGCATTAGGAGTCTTCTAGGTGCTTCATTAACAGCGAACAGCATTACATGTTTTATGATGTTAGTTACTTCATATTACCATTCAATAAATCAAGAAGATAGAAAGTTATAGGCAAAAGCAGACTGAAAACTATACTGCTATTTGGAAAGATAATAAAGTATGAGAGTTTTCAGTATGTATGAATGTAAATGTCAATCTGGCTTCTCACACACCCCACTTTGATGGGTTGGTCTTGGTTCCATGGAGCTCAGCTTTAAGAAGCCATCAGAGCCAGGCGTGGTGGTGCACACCTGCAGCTGCCTTAGCAAGCTGAGGCAGGAGGATCGCTGTGAGTTCAAGGCCAGACTGGGCTACAAAGTGAGTTCAGGACCAGCCTGAACTACATAGTGTGAACCCATCTCAAAAGAACAAAAAAGAAGCTGTCACAGGTTAAACCCTAGGCTTAGTGGCAAAAATTCTAGAGCCAACCAGCAAACACCTGAAATTACAACACATCCCAAAATTGATGATGCTGACTCTTAAGTATTTGCTGTCAAAGAATCCTAGATCCTCAGTTCATTTCACAACCCCAGCACTCTCTTTAATGAATATGATTTCTTTCAACTAAGTCTCTATGACAGTTTGTTGTGTACAGACCCTTTCAGTCTCCCCACCTCATGCTACTACCAAACCACTATTCTCTTATACTGTGTGCTTGCCTTCTTCTGTCGTGACCCACTAACACCCCACCACCACCATCAGTCACTCTCATGGTGAATACCCTTCCTGTTCCACAGCCCACTTCTACCAGCATTGCCAGGGGCTGATACTAGGTGACGGACTCAGCGATTTCAAAGTCTCTTAAGCTAATTACTAACAATATTTTCCTCTACATGACTTTAGCTGCAATTCCAGGGTCACTACTGTACCCCTCTCCAAAGTGTCCATCATTAATATGCCACTCTCCAGTCACCTTCTCTTTTCATCTAGTTAGCAGCCTGGACTGCACAAGTAGCAAGGTCATGTGACTCAGGTAGGCATTATGGTTTCAGACTTTCAGTCAAATTCCTTTCTACAGCACGGCCTTGTGTAGGGTCCTGAGGCTGGGTCTCAAAAGGACAGCAGACCCAAAGAGCGAGAGCCAGCCCAGCCACCTGTGCAACTGTACAGGAGCCTTGGCTGCTACCCTTAGCACCAGCAAGGCCCAGACCTTAAGTTAGCCTGGTGTAGGCTTTTCAATAGGCCACATGAAGACAAAGATCTCAACCATCTTTTTCTCTAGATCTATTCCCAAAATCTAGCATAATACCTGTCACAATGAGGCCCTCGGCCTGTAACCCCAATACTCTGGTAGGGTGAAGCAGGATGATCACAAATTCAAGCCCAGCTTGGATAACTTAGTAAGACTCTTGGTAAGACTCAAAAAAGGACTGGAGATGTAACTTGGTGCAAAGGCTCAGTTCCCAGTATTGGTGGAAAAAAATGGGACTCTTGATAAATTTTTACTGAATAAAGGAACTTCTCTCTCAAACAAGTATCTTTTCTCTACCTCAGCAGCTGATAAAAACCACCTATATTTGGCCTGCCCAGGAATCATGTTAAAATTCTTCCCCTCTCCCTAATATCTTACAGTTAGGAGGGTCACTAAGGTCCCTCAATTTATATATATTTTTTCCACCTTTTCTCTCAATCCCTACTATCTCTGTACTGTCTTGACATGCATCACCTCTTGCCTGAACTATGACTTTAATCTTGAACCCCTGTAATCCATGGTCACACTGCTGCCAATCTGATATTTCCAACATACAAATCTGAGCATGTCTCTCCTCCCCT